>JADRCD010046661.1:2889-14860 GCA_019843815.1 Montemys delectorum | reverse complement strand
ACTTAGAATAAGCCAGGGTTTTTATAGTTACAAGAGAAACTGAAACCAAGTCTCTAGATTATATTGTAAAGAAAGTTCAGGTGCCAAAGTTCCCAGGTTCAGTGGATCTTCAAACAGTGGGCGTGTTCAGGTGATGGGCGTGCTCAGGCCATGGGCTTACTCAGGTGATGGGCATACTTAGGCGGCTTCTTCAAAGACAATCCAACAGTCAACAGAGAGCATCTGTCTTAGGTCCCAGGTGTTAGCCCCTAAGCAGAGGCTGCCAGAAGTCTGATGACTGAAGTGAAGAGGGAAGGTAACACTCTCCTTTCCCTTTTGTTTCATATCTTATAGTCTTTTGTTTTAAGTTCAGTTATGGCAGTGTTCCAGTTTTTCTCTGTTTATCATTTCTCAAATGGAATTCTACACTACATCAAAATCTTCCCCTTTACTTTAAATATTTATTTTTATGTTGAGAGAATACTAGGAAAGTAGGTAATAGGTGAAAGTTCTTGTTGTAGGGAAAGGCCAAAGAATTCAGCAAGTGCTGACAATGAATTACTCTGAGAAATGACCACATTTCCTCTGACACGATCTTTCTCTTTATGGGTGAATTTTGGAACAGATTTGAAGAATTATTCACGTAACTCTGACCAGCACAACAATTGTTCTACGTATAAAATGTCTTTTTAACTCCATATTTGTGGTGCAATGGGCAATTCTGACAGCTAGAGTCCAGGAGAACAGCTACCTTGGAACTCCGGAGACCCACTGAGCATTTATCCAGAAGGGATGGTAGGTGTTCAGTGATTTGTGCCTGAGAGCAATGGCTCAGATTTCAGCCCAACCCCCACCCACAACAACCCCAGCAGGAGAGGTATGTAATATTGGTCAAGCCCTCTTACATGCAAATAAAGATTCTTAGCCCAAACCAATAAGAGATAATTGGTGCTGAAATCTGAATGATCCCCCAAAACTATATATATGTATGGTATCCAAGGAAGTAAAGCATGTGAAAGATCTACTCCCCGTGGTCTCAGCCTTTTGTTCTTAGAGCTGTAACACTTGGGAAGAGGTCTGCTCTCCACAAACGTGGCCTGAAGCTGCACCACACTCCTCATTGGCTAGTCGGTCTGTCGGCCCAGCCCAACCAGCCTCAGTACAGGGCAGCACGGAGAAACAGAGCATCTTGAAAGACAAGGCAGAGACACCCAGTCTGTGCTCGCTTGATTCTATGCACAAGGGCTCCCCCAACCAAGCCAGGCCAGAGATCTCCATGGGAAACCACCAGCAATAAGACCCACACATATTTCTGAAAATTCTCAGCACAATGAGAAATGTAAATCAAGAATTTATTATGTTTAATAACAGAAATGTGTCAGAAGTCAAATAACCTGCTATTCTTACCTTATCAACATTTGCAAGAGATAAATGGGACATATTGATGTAACATCATAACAAATTACAGTAAGTCTAGGCACAGACCCTCATATCAAGACCTGATAATGTAACTTAGAAGGAAAAAAGAAGGTTCTAAAATCAGGCAAAGGAGTTAGAAAACTTGATTTCTCACTGTTAGGAGTCCCACAGGAACACTAAGCTGTACAACATATATGTAGAGGAGGTAACTCATACCCACATAGACTTCTTGATTGTCAGTTCAGTCTTCATTAAGCCCCTGTGAGTCCTGCTCAGTTGATTCTATGGGCCATATTCTTATGGTGTCCTTGACACCTCTGGCTCTTGAGTTCTTCCTCCCACTCTTCCTCTGGGTTGTCTGAGCTCTGCCTAAAACCTCCCCACAACAACTTTTTCTGTCTAACTATTATTTTTAACTAATATTTTCATTGTGTTATAAAGTACTTGGTTTCTACATGGGTTTCTCATATACCTTCATCACTGTTAACCCTCCCTCAGACACACTATCCTACTACCTGCTGAAACCTTTGAACACAGTGTTTCCCTCTCTTAATCATCTTACTATGTTCTGCTAAATACTCTTCCTACTTTCATTTTATTGCATTATATTATACTCTTAAGATTCCCTTTCTAGTCTGGTTTTCACATTTACTTTTGGTTGAATATATAAATGAATATTTCAAAGGTAGGAACAATAAAAGATGGCATGCTGTGTTTGTTTATTTGGATACAGTTTATTTCACTATAATTTTTCCAAGTTCTATGTATATACTTGCAATTTTCATTTTTTCACAACTGAACAGAATTCCAAGATATGAAAAATGTATTTCATTATTCATTTATCTGTTGACACCTAGGCTGATTCTACCCCCTTATTTAAAATAGATTCGTAACTCTTAGAGTATACACTGATTATAGTATACATTCTTTTTATTTATCCCATGTGATCTCTATCTTCCCTCACATCTGGATTTATCCCCTTCTGTCTCTCATCAGGAAAGAACAGGATTATCAGAGATAGCAAAACATGAAAACAAATATAAGATAAAAAATTTCATTGAATTTGAACAAGAAAACCAGCAGTGAGAAAAGAGCTCCAAGAAGGCACAGGCATCAGAGACCCACTCACACACCACCTGAGAATCCCAAAATATACTAAACTGAAAGCTATAATATATATGCAGAGGACCTACTGCAGAAATGAGCAAGTCCTGTGCATGCTGTTTCAGTCTCTCTGAGTTCAATGGGCCTTGCTTAGTTGATTTAGGGGGCATGTACACCTAGTATTCTCCATCTGCTCTGGCTCTTGTACTCTTTGTCTCCTCTTCTGCAGGGATCCCTAAGCTCAAAAGTGAGGGATTTTATAGAGACATGCTATCTAGAGCTGGGTGTTTCAAGGTCTATCTGTATGCAATGTCTGACTATGGGTCTCTGTATTTGTTCTTATCTGCTGCAGAAGGAAGCTTCTCTGATAATGCCAAGACTATCATTAGGAGTCATTTCATTGCTACTATTCTTTTCCTTAGACTAGTAGTATTTGGTTTTACCCTAAGTCTCTAGACTATCTAGTATCTGGTTTGTGGTCATCCACTTAGTGTCATGTATGAATTACATCTCATGGAGTAGGCATTAAGTCAAATCTACATTGTTTGGTTACTCCCACAATCTTTGTGTCACAATTGCCTTAGCATATTTTCAGGCAGAATAACATTGTAGATTAAAGGGTTTGTGCCTAGGTTTGTGTTTTTATCTCTATTTTGGTAGTCTATAGCGTACCTTCCAGTAACAAAGACACTAGAATGTAGGATGCGGGTTCTAAGTCAGCATGAGACATGAGACGCTAGAATGTAGGATGAAGGTTTTTTATAGGTTGAGGCTCAACCTCTACATGTTCAGTTAGTTGCATAGGCATTATCTCTAACAATGAGACCTTGCTGTCAATTTGTGAGGAACAACCTACTGTCTCAGGAATAGTCTGGGTTGATTGATAATCTCTGTGGGACCGTTTGGCCAACAATTCAATGGTATCCATCCCAGTCCTGGTCCAGGAAGCTTCATTTGGTGACAATATATGATCACTTAGGACTCTGTCTTCCTAATTATTTGCAGACTTCATTAGGATCTCCTCCTTAGACTTTAGGAAGTTTAGCTAGATTTTCATATCACCTTTCAAATGCCCCTCAATTTTAGTTTTATATCTTCCTTTTCCTTCCATCAACTCAATTTCTGGGTTTCCAACTTCCTTCAGTTACTGCCTCACCCTGAACCGAGTCTACCTATATCTATTCTATTTGCCTCTCCAAGGAAGATTCATGGGCTTTCCTTAGTTTCTTTATACCTACGCTTAATTATCATTTACTTAATGACTAATACCTACATACAACAGAATGCAAACTATATTCATCTGTTTGGGTCTTAGTTATCTTATTCATGATGAATTTTGGTTTTTTAAGTATTTTGGATATCAGGTTATCTGTGGCCTCATCTGTGGTCAATATTCCTCCTCTTTTTATTTTGTTAAAAAAAAATGAGGAGTATTGACATTAACGCTTCTATGAAAGTCTAGTAGTATTCTATACTAAAGCCATTTAACCCCAGTCCTTATTTGGTTAGGGTAATGTTAATGACTGCCTCTATTTCACTAGGAGTTACATCTTTGTTTTAATTGTTTGAGTAATCTTGATTTAACTTTGATAAGTGATACCTATAGAGGAAATTATACAAGTTTAAAAGATTTTTCAATTTGGTCAAGTACAGGGTTTAAAGCTATATCCTTATGATTCTCTGAATTTGCTCAGTATATATTGTTATGCCCTATTTTCATTTCTAAGTTTGTTAATTTGGATATTACCTACAAGCATTTTAGTTAATTTGGTTAATGCTTTGTCAATCTTATTCATTTTATCAAAAAAACCTTGTTCATTAGTTCTTTGTATTATTTTATGTTTGATTCTCTTTTTTTTTGCAGTTATGTGTTCTGTAAAGTATACATGTTAAAGTACTTTTCTTTCAAATGATATACCCTTCCCTGTTTCCCCTTCACAACTCTCCAATCTCATTCCTCCTTACCCCCCTCCCCTTTGCCTCTATGAGGATGCTCCTCAATCCACTCACCCACTCCCACCTCACTTCTCTAAGCATCCTCTGTGCTGGGGCATCAAGCTTCCACAGTACCAAGGGCCTCTCCTCTCCTTGATGTCAGATAATGCCATCCTCTGCTATATATGTATTTGGAGCCATGGATTCCTCCATATATACTCTTTGCTTGGTGGCTTAATCTCTAGGATATCTGGGTGGTCTGGTTTGTTGTTATTGTTCTTCCTATGAGTTTGCAATTCCCTTCAATTCCTTCCGTCGTTCCCCTAGCTCTTCCTCTATGGTCCATGGGCTCAGTCTGATAGTTGTTTGTGAGTTATCTGCATCTGTATTTCAACCCTGAGTTTGAGTACTTTTTGGACACTTGTGGATGTGATTTTTAAGTTTTTTTCTAGAACTTTCATGTGTGCTACTTAATTGGTAGTATAGATTTTCCTTTTTAATTTTTAAAGGTATGGACTTAATACAATGAACTTATCTTAGAACCACCTTCATTATGTCCTGTAAGTTTCTGTACATTGCATACTTATTTTCACTGAATTATAGGAAGTTTTTAATTTCTTACTTTCTGTCTTGACACATTTTAATTCTTTAATAAAAGTTCTATTTTCATGAGTTTGTAAGCTTTATGTTGTTTCTGTTGTTGATGATAACAGCACTAGTCCATGGGAGTCTGATAGGCTACAGGGAATTATTTCAATTTTCTTTTGTCTGTTGAGATATGTTTTTCTGAGTGAGTATGCTGTCAGTTTTGGAGAAGGTTCTAGGAGGTTCAGAGAAAATATGTTCCTCTGTGTTTGGGTGAATTGTTCTATAAATACCAGTTAGGTCCTTTTAGTTTATATTATCTACTTTACTTAGCATTTCTCTGTTTAGTATTCATCTGGATGACTTACTTGTCCATGGGTGAGTGTGGGGTATTGACTTTTCCAATTATCATTGTATGAGGGTCAGTACGTGATTTATGCTAGTGTTTTTTTGTTTTGTTTTGTTTTTTTTTTTTTAAAAAAAACATTGGTGCCCTTGTATTTGGGGAATAGATGTTAAGAACTGAAATCTCATTAAAAATGGTGGATTTTTTTCCTTTGATGAATATTTATTGTTCTTCCCTATCTCTGCTGATTAATTTTGGTTTGAAGTCTATTTTTTAGATTTTAAAAATGACTATACTAGCTTGCTTCTTTGGTCATTTTGCTTGGAGTATCTTTTTCTAAACATATATTTTGAAGTAATATCTATCTTTGATGATGAGGCATGTTTTTTGAATGTAGTAAGATGGGTCCTATGTTCTTATCCATTCTATTAGCCTGTGTCTTTTTGTTGGGGAATTGAGATTATTGATGCTGAAACATATAAATGACAAATGATCATTAATTTCTGGATTTTTCTTATTCTTGTTGGTGGTAATTTTGGTGTTGTTGTTGTATATGTGTGTTGTATGCTTCCTTTCTTTTCTTTTAGCTGATGAGAGATTATTTACTCCCTGTGTTTTCATGCTTGTAGTTAATGTTTTCAGGTTAGAGTTTTTTCTAGTTGCTTTTGTATGACTGGATATTACTTAAATTGGTTTTATCATAGAATGTTTTATCTTCTCTATGCTTCTATGTTGAATGAAAGTTTTGATGTGTATAGTAGCTTGTGCTTGCATCTGTTATCTCTTAAAAACATCTGTCCAGGCCCCTCTGGATTTTAGAGTCTCCACTGAGAAGTACACTGTTATTCTACCTTTATATGCTACTTGGTCTTTTTCTGTTACAATTTTTAATATTTTTTGTCCTGTATGTTTAATATTTTGATTATAATGTACCAACTCTTTTGTTTTCTGGTCTAACATTTTGTTTTCTGTTTGCTCCTTGTACTTTTATAGGCATCTCCTTCTTTAGGGTCAACATTTTCTTCTATGATCTTTTTTTGTAAATATTTTTTCTGGGCCTTGACTTGGGTTTCTTCTCCATTCTCTATACCAAATATTTTTAAATGCCCCTGACTTCCTGGATGTTTTATGTGAGAGGATTTTTTTCTATTACATTTATCATGATCTTTGACAAATATATCCATTTTTTTTTTCTGTTGCACCTTCAACACCCGAGATTTTCTTCTCTATCTCTGTGTTCTGATGCTGAAGAATACAGAGATAGTTCTTGATTGAATTTCTAAATTTTCCATTTCCAGGATTCTCTCAGTGTGAGTTTTCTTTATTGATTGTATTTCCAAATTCAGGTCTTGAACAATTTTATTCACTTCCTTCTGCTCTTTGATTGCATTTTCCTGGATATCTTTAAGAGATTAAAACATTTCCTCTTTAAGGATACCTATCATATTTTATACAGGCTATTTTTCAGGCCTTTTTTGTTTGTGCTTTAGCTATATTGAAATATTAATGGCCTGCTGTTGTAGGGTTTCTGAG
Source organism: Montemys delectorum (assembly GCA_019843815.1). Taxonomy (NCBI): domain Eukaryota; kingdom Metazoa; phylum Chordata; class Mammalia; order Rodentia; family Muridae; genus Montemys; species Montemys delectorum. The sequence goes on along the minus strand of JADRCD010046661.1, from coordinate 7,959 downwards.
CTCCAGTGTACATGTATTTTCCTTGCAGTTACTGTGTTTTTGCCTTGGCATCCTGCCACATCGAATAGGGAAATTACAGATCTAGGTGCTGGCAATGTTTTTTTTTTTTTTTCTTTATTGAGTGGGGATATTTTGTTGCTTAATTTCTATTTTCTGTCTGGATTTGGGAATAGTATGGTGCCTGTGTATTGCCTGGTTTAGAATTTTCTGTGGTCTTAATATGTGTGGCCACTGGAGTTTCCAGGTAAAATGTGTTTCTGAATATTGGAGATTGACACATAGGAATACACGTAGGCTGAGGGAGTTCACAGGTAGGAATAAAGCAGACTGTAACTCCTGAATCTGCTCTTTTATTCTTCTTAGAATAGGAACCTAGACTAAAAATGAGTTCACCCTAGAAGATATCCTATAGAGCTAGGTGTGAGATTAGGGATTGGTTCTGGAGGAATATAAAGAGAGATGGCTATCTGCAGTCATACTATCTGCTTGCTTAGTCAGAGTGGGGGTATGTGTGGGGGATAATACAGTGAGTGGAGGGAGGGAGGTTAGGTTGGGAAGAAATACTAGAGTGGAGTTGGTGGAGGCTGCCACAGGTTTTCTGCTTCAGATCTGGGGACAAAACAAGAGGATTGGGTCTACAGGAATAGAGGGAGAACTGAAGATTTGCAGTCAGCCTACCTGAAACCCTGGGAGAGATAGCTTAAGTATTAGTACTGAGAGCCTTTAGGTTTGGTGTTGGGATGAAGCCATACATAAGGAGAAGGTTGTGAGAAAAAGGTATCTGGGAGCCATGGAAGAGATATACAATACAACTTAATAATATAACTTAGTAGTAATTTCTACTACTTTTAATTCTAATAAAAATTTATTTTAATATGTGAAACATGGCCTGTAGCATCTAGAATTGTATATCAGTCATAGAATGCTCATCTGTTCTCTAACATTATCTGAATTCTATCTCAGCATTATTAATAAACACATAAATAAAATCTTCATCCAAAATATAGGAATTACTGACATTTTACTAATAAAGTGATGCTATCCTTTAAATGTATAAATAAATATTCTATAAATCTATCATTGCAGCAATTGTTAATTACTTTTCAAACCTTTATTAGTTATATTATAGGTATATTTGAGCTTATGTGTCTCAATAATAAAATTCACTACAGTAATATAATACTTCTTTATCAACTTTGCAAGCCTTAGACATAAAACTTACCCTTGAAAATATTTAAAATATATTATATTTAGCAACTGAAATGATAAAATGTTCTATATTATAGTTCTTTTTGGCTGGCCTTATAGATTTCTGTACAGAGTAATCAGATAATATGTTATAGTTAAAACAAGATAATATGCTGTGGTTATAAAACAAGGATCTCAAGCCTCCTTGAGATTTTTCCACTTGTGAATGTTTCCAAGCATGTAGGACATTCCTACCTTAAAATGTTTATGTATGAATCCCCTTTTAAGCAATACTTTATTTCCATGGTTTAAAAAAAGAAATAAAATTATTCTTTATTATATTTTTGTCATTTTAACAAAGATAGATGTAACTACCACACATAATTCTTAAAAAAAATGTTCATTTTGTATATAAATTTCAGTGATTTATTTTTATTATATGACTTGGGAAGATCAAAATTGACATGATATTCTTGAATTTATATCAACAAGTCAAATGATTGTATAGTTACATGTTGCACTACATATTCAGTCATATAATATGCACTACATTGATAAAGATATAATTATTATTATGTTTCTTTAGTCATTTATGTTAGTCTGAGAAAGACTTTTAACTAGGGATATATTATAATATAGTTGGAGAGGTCCTCTGTGATAAGTACAATATTAATTTAGTCTAAATGATGTAGTTAAATGCTTAAAAGTTCTAAGACACTGAGTGGAGGAAAGTGAGGCCTGTCAACTCTCTTAAAGTGACTACACTCAAAAGTTTCAAGTAGTTTTGTGTGTGGGTTGTTGTCCCTATCACACTACTGGAGTTCCTGCCTGTTTGCAGGAGGAGGCCGCCTCAGATTATACAAGTTCGCACACCTCCAGCAGTGGAGGAGTGTTTCACTTGCTCCACATCCTCATCAGCATGTGCGGTCCTTTGAGTTTTTAATCTTAGCCATTTGGATGGGTGTAAGCAGACTTTCAAGAGTTGTTTGGATTTACATTTCCCTGATGGCTAAATACTTTAAACATTTCTTTAAGTGATTCTCTACCATTTGAGATTCCTTTGTTGAGAATTCTTTGTTTAGGTTTATGCCCCATTTTTTAGTTCCATGATTTGGAATGTTAGTGTCTAACTTCCAGAGTTATTAACAATTTATTTTTAATTTTAATCCTCTGTCAGATATAGGATTGGTAAAAAAACATTTCCCATTCTGTAGTATTTTGTTTTGTTCTATTGACATTGTCCTTTGCCTTATAGAATCTTTGCAGTTTCATGAAGTTCCATTTATCAATTATTGATCTTAGAGACTGAGCCATTGGTGTTACATTCAGGAAATTTTCTCCTATACAAATGCATTCAAGGCTATTTCCTAATTTCTCTTCTATGAGATTTAATATATCAGGTCCTTCATCCACTTGGAGTCATGTTTTGTTCAGGGTCATAAATATGGATCTACTTTAATTCTTCTACATGTAGACATCCATTTAGACCAGCAGCATTTGTTTGAAGATGCTTTCTTTTTTCCCATTCTATGGTTTTGGCTTCTTTATCAAAACTCAACTCTCCTTAGGAGTGTGGGCTTATCTCTTGTTCTTTGATTCAATTCTATTGATCATTGTGTCTGTTTCTGTACCAATATTATGCACTTTTTATCACTGTTGCTCTGTAGTAAAGCTTGAGACCAGAGACAGTGATTTCCCCCAAAGTTTTATTTATTGTTTAGGATTGTCTTGGCTATCTTGGGTTTTTTGTTTTTCCACATGAAGTTGAGAATTGTTCTTTCAAGGTCTATAAAAATTTGTTAGGATTTTGATAGGGATCCTATCCTTGAGTATGGGTGATCTTTCTTTGTTCTGATATCTTCTTCAATTTCTTTCTTCAGGGTCTTGGAAATTCTTGTCACACATATCATTAACTTGCTTGGTTAGAGTTAAAGCAAGATATTTATGATTATTGTAAAGTGTGTCATTTTCCTAGTTTCTTTCTCTTTTATTATTTTATTTACATCCCAAATGTTGGCCCTACTCCCAGTTGTCCCCTTCCAGATTTCCCCACTCCATCACTTTTCCTCTTCACCATAGATAGGGTGTCCCCACAGGATATCTTCCTTCTCTAAAGGTATTATGCCTCTACAGGACTAGGTGCATCCTCTCCCACTAGGACCAGATAAGTCAGTTACTTCTCTGCTATATATGTGCTGGAGGGCTTGGACTAGTCATTGTATGCTTTTTGGTTGGTGGCTCAGTCTTTGAGAATTCCCAGGGGTACAGGTTAGTTGATAGTGCTGGTCTTCCTATAGGGATTTCCATCCTATTCAATTCCTTCAGTCCTTCCCCAAACTCTTCCATAGGGCTTCCCAATATCAGACCAAAGTTTGGTTACATGTATCTTAATCTGTATCCGTCAGCTGATGGTAGAGCCTCTCAGAGGACAGCCATTCTAGGCTCCTGTCTGCAAGCACAACATAGCATCAATAATAGTGTTAGGTGTTAGTGCCTTCCCATGCAATGGATCCCAAGTTGGGCTAGTCACTGGTTGGCTGTTCTTTCAAACTCTACTCCAGTTTTGAATTGCTTTTAGATAAGATCAACTCTGGGTCTAAAATTTTGAAGGTGGATTGGTGTTCCTATCCCTCCACTAGGTACCCTGTTTTACCATTAGAAGTAGACTATTCAGGTTCTATCAACCCACTATTGGGTATTTAGGCTAAGGTCATCCATATTGAGTCCTGGGTGCCTCACATATCCCAGGTCTCTAGGACTTTCTAGATGTTATCCCACCCTCACTGCCCACCCTCAGCAGCTGCAAATTTCCATTCCTTCTCCTGGTTCTCAGGGGTTCTCTAATGTCTGCCCCCATATTTTATCATACTCCCCTTTCCCCTGCCTCTCTTCTCTCCCACTAAGGTCCCTCTCTCCCTCTGCCTCCAGTGATTGCTTTGTTTCCCCTCTTAAGTCAAATTAAAGACTTCTCACTTGGGCCTTCCTTCTTGTTAGTCTTCTTACGGCCTGTGGGTATTCTGTACTTTTTGGCTAATATCCATTTGTCAGTGAGTACATACCATACATGACCTTTTGGGTCCGAGTTACCTTATTTGGGATGATACTTTCTAGTTCCATCCATTTGCTTGCAAAATTCATGGTGTCATCATTGTTAATAGCTAAATAGTATTCCATTATGTAAACGAACCACATTTTCTATGTCTATTCTTGGTTAAAATACATTTGCGTTGCTTCCAGTTTCTTGCCATTTTCAATAAGGGAGCTATGGACATAATGGAGCAAGTATCATTGTGGGATGGTCCAGCATCTTTTGAGTATATGCCCAGGAGCCCTATAGCTGGTTCTTCAGGCAGAATTATTTTCAATTTTCTGAGGAATCTGTAGAGTGATTTCCAGAATACTTGTACAAGTTTTCAATTCCACAAGCTATGGAAGACTTTTCCTCTTTCTCTACATCCTTGCCAGCATGTGCTCATTTGCATTTTTAATCTTAGACATTTTGATTTGTGGAAGATGGAATCAGAGTAATTTCGATTTATATTTCTATCATGACTGAGAATGTTGAACATTTCTTTAAGTGTTTCTCAATCATTCAAGATTCCTCTACTGAGAATTCTCAGTCAAATTGTGTACCGGATTTTTAAATTGGGTTATTTGTTTTTACCCAATTTTTAAATTGGGTTATTTGTTTTTTTACAGTCTAGCTTCTTGAATTCTTTATATATTTTGTATTTTAGCCCACTACTGGATGTAGGTTTAATGAAGATGTTTTACCAATTTGCAGTTGCCATTTCATCTTATAGAGAATGTCCTTTGCCTTACAAAAGCTTTTCAGTTTCAAAAGTTCCATATATCACTTTTTGTTCTTAGAGCCTGACCCAT
>JADRCD010046656.1:13572-37032 GCA_019843815.1 Montemys delectorum | reverse complement strand
CTGGACGTCAGTCTTCAGAAGCCCCTCCTCCTGTCTCCCAGCAGAGTGGAGAATCTGAAGCCAAATCAGCATCCATCACTCTAAGGACACCCGCTGAATCTTGACGTCTTTGACATCTCCTCATGGTCTTGTGCTGGATTTGCTAAATGCTTAGCTATCTGATAAATGATTTTGTTTTAGTGGGGTTGTTTTGCTGTACTTTTTTTTCCATAGATTTTTTTTTGGGGGGGTGGATTAGGAGCAGTTTCAAATTAGCAAAGCAGAAAGTACTTTTTTTATAGTTTTTTTTTTTAATTAAGGCTTTATCATGTAGCAACTCTAGAGGGCCTGGAAATTCTAAGTAGACCAGAAATGTGTGGTGGTCTCCTAAGTGTTGGGAATTACTTGCTTGTACCACATTACCTAGCCAGTACTGATACATTATTGACTATAGTATACTATGGTGTAGAGATCATTGCCTGTGCTAAGCAATCTGGGTGTTGACAAGTACCATAAATTTGAAATCATATAGTATGCTACCTTTGAGATTGGCTTTTACCTGGCAATATGCATGTAAGAAATACCCCTGTCCTCCATTGATTTTTCTTTTCAATACTGAAGTTCCATTGTCCAAGAAAAAAAAATACTACTGGTCTAAAAAAGGGGAAGGGTCAATTAAATTACTCTTAATAATATTCTGTTATACTTCTACATCAGTCTCTATTCAGTCATCATCAGAGAGACTTCATACTGTGGTAAATGGGAAGAGATGCAGAGACCCACAGCCAGACATTATGACCTTATGTGTAGAGAGTCTAAATAGAAGGTCTCAATCAAATTTCTCCAGTTGGCTAGGATAGTTTTTAATTCATCTAATTATATTTTATTTTGTGATGATTGATTATCTCTTAGAAGTCTGTTTTTCTTTTCCAGAAAGGGAGTGCATCAGGAAGGGAGGAGGTGGGAAGGAACTGGAAGGAGTAGAAGGATGAAAAGTGATAATCAAGATATATTGTATGAGAAAGTCATCTTTTTTTTTTCAATAAAAAGAAAAAGCATGTCAGTAACATATAAACTACAAAAAAATAGTAATTTTATTATGTGGACAAGTGTTCTATTTAACCCTAGACTTTCTCAAAAACTCTAAATTCTTAAATTGCCAATGTGTGATAAAGGAAAGCCAACATTAAGCTACTAAGATCTCAAGTGACTCTCCATCTTCAAAACAAGATATAACATTTTCCAATATTTGCTTGTTGCATCCTTCACAAGACCTGCAATGTAGACCTGCTTAAAGTCTGTCAGAGAAGTAGCCTTCCAGACTAAAGTGGCCTTTATTAACATTGTGGTGTGAGTCATTAGCCTACCAGCTAGTGTTAGTCCACCAGTTTTTTTTATGCACCATGAAGGCAGCATGCAAACTTGCTCTTCCTCAGTTGTCTACTTGAAAATTGCAGTGTGTTCTCTGATGGTAGCTGTGGTAGCACTGTGTATAACAAAGACTTATTAAAAAGAAAAGAAAAGAAAATCCTCCACTATGTTCATAGCAGCCTTATTTATAATAGCTAGAAGCTGGAAACAACCCAGATGTCCCTCAACAAAAGAATGGATACAGAAATTGTGGTACATTTACACAATGGAATACTACTCAGCTATTAAAAACAGTGCCTTCATGAAATTTACAGGCAAAATGAACTAGAAAATATCATCCTCAGTGAAGTAAGCTCCAGAGGAGCTTACTGATGCTAAGAAACACTTGCTGACAGAAGCCTGATATAGCTGTCTACTGAGAGGCTCTGCCAGATCCTCACCAATACAGATAGGGCTGTTTGCATCCAATCATCAGACTGAGCACAGGGACCCCAATGGAAGAGTTAGGGGAAGGACTGAAGTAGCTGAAAAGGTTGCAATCCATAGGAAGAACAACAATAATGACTAACCTGACCATCCAGAGCTCCCAGGTACTAAACCACTAACCAAAGAGTACAAGTGGTTGGAGCCATGACTCCAGATATATATATAGCAGAGGATTGCCTTACCTATCATCAATGAAAGGGGAAGCCCTTGGTTCTGTGGAGGCACAATGCCCCAGTATAAGGGAATGCTATAAGAATGGGGCAGGAATTGTTGGGGGAAGAGCACCCTCATAGAGCCAAAGTGGATGGGGGATTGGATGGGAATTTGTAGAGGGGAAACTAGGAAGGGAGACAACATTTGAAATGTAAATAAATAAAATAACGAATAAAAATAAAATAAATGCATTTTGAATTTATTTAGTAGCATGAATTAACCTTAAATATTCTCTGAAGAAGATAAAGAATATCAAAAAGGCTAAATTCTATTTAATTTCATTAGCTCCTTTCTTAAATACACACACATAAGTGCACACACACACACACACACACACACACACACACACACACACACACACAGAGTATCTCTCAAATATTACAATGTATGGATAACTGGTGGCTCCCAGAAACAGAGAGGAAAAAACTGACTATTAAGAGGGTTAAGCAATGTTTTTAGAGTTATTACATTAAACCGTACCATGTTTCTTATAATACTGTATGATGGACTCTGTCAAAATTAGGCTGAGGGTCAATTCAGTAAGAGAGTAACTGCATACTATTCCTTTGTTTATGTTTTGATTCAATAATCAGGACCACAAAGACACAACGAAATTTTGTTTTCCTGCTTATTTCTTTGTGAAGAAAATTACCACCAACCAAAGAGTACAAGTGGATGGAGCCATGGCTCCAGATACATATGTAGCAGAAGATTGCCTTATTTATCATCAATGGAAGGGGAAGTCCTTGGTTCTGTGGAGGCACAAGACTGATGATAGTTTTTATGTTGAGGTAAAGGCATAAGTTACAATGTCCTTCTAAAACATAATCTTCAAAAAAAAAAAAAAATCCCAAAATAGTATCTAGAGATAAGGCTGAGTATTGAAGAGTACTTGTTGCTCTTTCAGTGGACCCAGGTTTGATTTTCAGTACCCACATGTTGGCGTATAACCTGTTGTAACTCCATTTTCAAGGGATCAATTGATCTTTTTTGGCCACTGAGGAGAATCCATACACTTCCTGATATACAAACATACATTCAGAAAATACACTCATGAAAAATATTAAAATAAAAACAAAATTAAAAACAAGCAAGTAACTAGAAAATGATATTATACAGCTGTCAGGTCAGGAATGTGGAATTTGGAAAAACTCAGTATATTTTCAAGTGAGAAATATTTAGTTACTTAAATTACTTTTTAATTGCATAATTAATTTCATTATAAAATTCCATTTTACTATTTTAAGATGTTATTTAATTTTTAAATTAAAACTTCAATTTTGGGTTATATATACAATTTTAGACTTGTGAATTTATGGACAACTTTCTAATTAGACTCATATTTGAAAAATGTCATGTCAGTGAGCCACAAATCAGGTAGCATATAAGAGCTGGTCCGAGGTCCCCAACACATATACAGCAGAAGAGTTCCTGGTCTGGCCTCAGTGGAATACATGCCTAAACCTCAAGAGACTTGAGGCCCCAGGAAGCGGGGAGGCCTTGCAAGGGATGGGGGATGGAGGGTGGGTGCATCCTCTTGGAGACAGTAGGGTGGGGGGTGGGGGTGACTAGGAGGAATGAGATGAGGAACTATGGGAGGAGGGTATACTGAAAGGGGCATAATGATGGGACTGTAAAAAAGTAGAAATATTAATACTTTTTTAAAAAAATAAAATTATTTTGGTTTCATACTTTTGTCCACTGGTCTGGCATTCATGTTATGTTTCTGTGAGTGAAATGATCGATACTTGTAGTTATTTGAAGCCTGGATAGGTACATAAACTAGTTTTACATATGATATGGAAGATCAAATCATAGGAGTAGTAATAGTGATAAACAACAGAAGAACTTAATTATTCTGATTTCAAACATGAAGAGGAATGGAAAACAAATACATAAGTTTTTATCTGTTTCAAAAGATTCTATGATAGGATAATAACTATCTAAAATAGTTGTAGTTACATATGTGTATAAAATTTTCAAAATCATAAATCTGTGTCTCTATTGAGACACATATTATAGTGATGATAAAATCCTATACATAAAATTATTAAAGTTGAACACCTATAAATGGCTCTGAATGGACATTTTGTTTATCAAAGTTTAACACCTATACAATGCTCTAAATAGATTTTTGTTGAATAAACTTTTAATCAGTTCAGTTATTTGTTTGTATAGTTTTAATTTTAACCTTTCTATTTATTCTTATTTTTCTGTGGGCTATGATTTGATATAAGGTAGGTGCTGAGAAAGATGTTTTTGTACATGCAAAAAATAAACTAATAGTTTTCAAGATGTACTATTTTTTTTGTCTGTCAATATATAATATACTAAATACTCAGCTATGCTTTATTTTTATTTTAAAATTAATAAAGTATAAACTGGCATTCATTTTAATATATATATATATCTTGATTCATACTATATAATATATAATATATATTTATAATATATTATAATATTTATAACATAATATTTATAATACATTATATATTTATATATATTATATATAATATTTATAATATATTGATTTATTCATGAGCTCCTTAATGAGCCACACATGTATTTTTCTATTTCAAGAAAAATAAAGAAAATGCTATCAGTTTTCATACGTTTGACTAAGTTACAAAATTTATCAAATGAGTTTGTAATTATACATTATTTTAAACATAGATACGTTCATATATTTCACTTCTTTGTAGATAATAGTTGCCATATTTTATATTTCCTGTGGTTGTAATATATAAGTAAATTGCTTTTGTAATAAACTAAATTTAAAAGATATAGAAATTAATATTTATCTTGTCAACTGTATAATAATTTAGAAATTTCAAAGTAGATATTAATTATATTGGTATTACGTACTTTTAAGAAAATTTCAGAGCTAATATTCATCATGTTAACTCTCATGTAAAGTAATTTGCAATTTAGAATTGATATACTATAAGTGTATAAATTAGTAGTGTATCCATAGAATTAATAATAGTATAAATTTCAAATGCAATTTTTAGAATTTATATTTTCTGTAGGAACCTTTCAGCAGTTTTCTCCCTAATGCTGAATACCTAGTTAGTAATGAAATTGCGTGTTCATATCTTACACATTTATCCATTGTTGTACCTTATTCTTGTTCATATTGATCAAGATTATTTGTCATTCACTTGAATCATGTTATAGATACAAATTATTTCCTGCTTTCCCTTAAGCATTCATCAGTCTTTTAAAGATGTGTAGTGCTTAGTGTTTTCTAAGATTTTTATGCTTCCTAAAGTGTTCATTTGACTATGCCTAATATTTTTCTGGTAACCAACATTATCTAATTTTTGTTTGTGACCTATGATTATCTGAAATACAGACAAATAAACATATATGTATTATAAACACATATAAGCATTTCTACCCATAATCTTTGATGTGCCATGCATAAAACTAATTAATGATGCTTCCCAGAAGGCAAATTTAAGTTTCACTATAGGTTAAGTTTCTCCTACAGAAGAAAAACAACCCAGGATAAAAAGAGTTTGAAGTTAGAAACACAATGTAAAGTTTGGAAACATATATATATATACCACATCTTACATATTTAACTTAAAGTAAAATTTGAAAACTAAGTCACATAGTTTTCTTTGTTGAAATACACGTGTGTGTGTGTGTGTGTGTGTGTGTGTGTGTGTGTGTGTGTGTATGGAAGAATAAAACTTCCAAATTTATTTAATTAAGTGGGACTATTATAAATTCATGGCAGTATTTGCTTCAAAAGACCTATGGTAATTATGCCAATAGATGAAGGAAGGATAAGAGAGCAGAAAGTATTATCATTATTGATGTCTAAGTTTCATCATTTCTTTTATTTCTTGAAATTAATCTGTTGGGAAATTATTAATAAGACATAAGATAAAGAGACAAAATTTAAAATCAATTAGTGTTCTAATTAAATGTTACTTAGTGATTTTAGCAAGTTTTTACTTTAACCAGTCAAAAACTCTGAGACACACTAATTATTAAAACTGCATTATTCTGAGATCCTAGACATATGCTACCTATTAATTTTATCGGTATAAAATGACAAGCTTGCACTTTTCTAACATAGAAGGTATAATGTTCAATATACTCAAATGTATTTATTTACCCTAGCTGGATAATTGCTTCAAAGTAAGAGTGACTGTCAAGGATACAGCAAGTGAGTTCAGATGTCATCCAATGAAAACATTTCATTTTATGAAAAATATATCTACCTAAATATGTAATTACAAGACAGTCCAATAGTTAGACATTTTATCCTGTAATAATACTGGAAATTAAACCCATAACCATTTGCATGCTGTAGAGTACTTTTTATCATACACTAAATGAATTATGTATTTGAAAATGTTTGTGATTAAACATCTAATTGTATGGCTGAATAAAATGAGAAAATACCATGCCTGTTTTTAAAGTATATTATATTCATTATAGGACAGAATTGAATTCTCTCAAATAGAACTACTAACTTTTCTTTTAAACTTGACTTGGCTATGCTACAAAAAGCAACGTAACTCTTCAGTTTGACATGGACTCCCAATTTCTTTGTAGGAAGTTATTGTACTACCTACCAGCTTATTGTAGGTATGGGAGCACTTAAATTTCAACTTGTATACAGATCCATTAAGTAACTAATATTATCCACCATTTGTCATGTATTTTACAGTTAGACATGAGGACAATGTTGTTTCAAATGCTATTAAAGCAGAGCATAAAAAGAAAAAGTACAAGATTACAAATCAACTTGGATTATAAAAAAACAATCATCTAATAGTGCATCAGTAATAAAAACAGTTTCATTAAATTCTATGTCAATATTATTTCAGTGACTAAGCAGTTATATAACATTTTATATGGTGTTCTTTTTGTAGTGTCTCAAGTTATGTTTTATAAGTATAAAAATTCAGAAGTGAAAAAGTAGTAAATTGTTTATAATTTTATTGATTTAAAAATATCTCCCTAACACCCACAACAATAAAGTAAAAAAAAAAGATGTTTGTATATTATTTTAGTCATACTAATAAAGTATACCAAATACTTGTATATGATTTGAGGAAACACTATTGACTGAAACCAAATTACAAGATTATCACTGGGTAGGAGAAAAATGCAACAGATAGAAGACAAGTGATGATTTTGAAGAGGTTAGTGTTATGAAATAGAAAAATTGGCCCCAAGATCTAATCTTCAAAGGTAAATAACCTATAACATAATAAACAAGTATACTTGAGGAAAATGAAATCATTTTTAAAATGATAAAATTTAAAATATTTGACAACATTTTCAGCATAATAAGATGATGTGAATATTGTATGTATACATATAAATGGTCATAAAAATTTGTAAAATTCTAACTTTTTTTACAGTACAAATATTGGATAGTGAATAAATACATACTCGACAAATGAATAAGAACCATGTTAACAATCAAAATAATATCAAAATTTACATAAAAGAAAATGAAAAATAAAATACAATGATTCAAATAAATAAGTCAAAGTTAGTAAAAATAAATGTAATATGTATGATGAGAATACATATAACACATATTATATAATTAAGATAAGGTACATATAAAGTTGTTCTAAATGCTAACTAAAACTCACAATACAGAATACCACACAATAAAATCAAGTTACATTCTATCTTTAGTAAATTTATCTAAAAAAATGATGGCAGAGAACTTCTCAAAATAATAGAATAGAAAACAAAAATCTAAATCACTTAACAAAATAAATGTTTCAGTATAGAATTTGTCATAAAATATAGTACACTTAAGATTAATTATCTTTACTAGAGAAGAAAAATTTATTGATAGAAAGTCAGATACCTATGTGTCTAGCTACAAAATATGAAAAGCTGAATTAGATAAACATGCAATGATCATATGAGATTTAGGTTTAATTTTTCAACTATATTGTGAAAATTGTAAGGTCATGAATTTAAAGGTGCCATTTCAATAGTTCTATTGAGTCTTAAAAGGGTCATTATATCTATATTTTAGGTTTTTATCCAGTCAAATGAATTTTATATATCTATAGTCAACATCATTGTTATCCTGAGCATGATCAACATTATTCATTTGTTCTGTGACTCTGCTTTTTCTAGTCATTTTATAAGAAAGTAATCCATTCATATGACTTCTCACATCTATCTTCTTTCACTTACCTAATACATTTGAAATTCTTCTATAATATAGAATTTATCAATAATTTGCTCTAGTTTATTGATTAATGTTATTCAGTTAAATAAAAATATCTCATTTATGTTTATAGTCAATAGCCAATAGGCTTGTTCTTCTAATCTAACTGAAATTTGGCATACTATGATTACCAAAGTCTTAACTCAATGATGATACTCAGTCTCTAATAACTGCCATTGTATTTTGGAATGAGGGAGAGGATCAGGAATAGCCAGAGAGGGAATGCAGGCCTCCCACCTTCTTGGTAAGTTCCCTACCAATAAACTATACTCCAGGCTTTTTGTCATTTTTGTTTCTCTGAGTTCAGCTTTGTTGAATCCTCACAAAAGGTCATCCATTGTTCATAGTTCTGTTTGTTTTGTTTTGTTTTTTCTGTATTCAAAAAGTATTCACCAATTCATATGTTGACAGATTTTTAAATTAATTTCAAATCTCTTTTTCAGTAATGTAGGTCTGAATAGGAGAGTTCAGGTGCTTCTGCATGACTGCTTCCATTTTCTTCAGATATGTATGCAGAAGTAGAATTGCTGTATCATATAATATTTTCCATATTTTTTTGATACAAGGACTTTCTGTGTAGCAAAGGATTAGCATGAATTCCTGATGTCCCTTGTATTCTGGCATTGTAGAGATATACCTTCATGCACAGTTCAGTAGTTCTACTTTTTGAATTTTTTGAGAGACCTTTATTTTCAACCTTGGCTATACAAATAATATACAGAGGACTCTTGTTCTCCAAACTCACATCAGCCCTTGTTACAATAATGAATATCTTTCTATACTGGTTACTTGTTTCATTGCTTTTATAAACTATTCAATAGAAACTTCTTAAGGATGGTTTTATTTTGATCCAAATTATGAAAGTTAATAATTATCATGGTAGAGAAGATATTCTTGTAAGAAAGTTGGACACAAGTCATCTATATTCAGGAAGCAAAAGCTTACTCTTTTTGATTTAGTCCAAATCCCTTCCCAATGAATAATGCCACAAACAATTAAAGTGGAACATCCCAACATAAATAAACTAACCTAGATTATCTATTCCAGGAATGGCTATTAATTGACCTAATCTAGTCTAGACACCCCCTCATAGATTTGTTCAGATTATTGTCACCTAGATGATTCTAGATCCTGAATAATAACCATCAGCATTAGTTTCCACAGTATCTTAAGGGGTGTGAGGTGATAAATCATTATGATTTTACATTTTTCTTAAGAGTGATATAGAATATGTATGTATGTATATATTTGATAGTTATTTTTTATATTTTGAGAAATGTCCTTACATTTCTACATATTTTAATGCATTATATTTATGCTTTCCTTGAGATTTATACTTCTATATTTCACAATTAAATTTTTCATCTTGAGCTGAGTTTTACACATTAAGTTAGATTAATATCAAATTTTATTATCCTATATTAAACTTTATGCTGTGTTACTTTATAATTATTTATTATTATTATTATATGTTTATGAGTATTTGCCTGAATGTGTGTGTGTATATACATATATATGTATTACAGCTCTGCAGGTCCCTGCATGTATGTATATGCACTACATGTAGGCAGGTGGTCTTGGTGTCAGAAGAGATTTTAGGTGCTCTTAAACTAGAATTATATACAGCTGTTTGTAGCATGTGGTTTTCGCTCTACTAGCCTTAGCTTTGGGAAGTGGCCACACTACCTGCCCCCTCCCAGCTTCCCTTGAATCCACAGAAACAAAGACACAAACATAATTGTTCATTTTCAACTTGCCTTCTTGGCACAATTGCTAGGTGCTACTATCTCCTCACTAGAAAAGCATGCCCTTATAAATTTCTTAGTTCCATACCTCCCACTTACCCTAAATTTCAGTGGCTAGTCCCATCTAGTCCCTGCAAAACATCCCTGACCACCCACCTGTAGTTGTGGTCAAAGGGCCCAGCACCTCTGAGAAGTCACATAGTTGCCTGGTTCTCCTCTCTCCAAAGCATGGCAAACTAGCATCTTGCATCTTCTTCCTTGCATCTCCCTGCCTGTCTCTAGCCACACGAAAGTCATACCTACCTCTTTTACCCAACAATTGGCCCATATTTTCCTTTACTGACAGATCAAGAACCAAATGGAGAACAGAACCTCAGCATCAAAATTGCTCCTAAAATTGCAAGCTTCCATATTGGTACTGGGGAACCAACCTAGATGCTCTACAAGAAAACGAATGCTCTTAATCACTGGCCACCTCAAAAGGCCGCATTGGGCATTCTTGCCACTTTACATGAAGATCAATCAACATCAGGTCTACATCTTCACTTGTAACTCTGTGCTTTTCTGTTAGTCAATATGTTCATATTTTTGTGCTGCTCATCCTATTTTCACTACTATAGATGCATTGTAAATTTTAAGATAGTATATGGTGACAACTAGAGTTTAGATCTTTTGATTCAAATTGCTTTAAATATTGAGAGACTTTGTGGTTTCCTATCAATTTTAGTTTTTTTATTCTATATATGTGAAAAACACCACTTTAATTTTAATAAAGATATATGTAAATTGATTTGGGTATTATTGATATTTAAAACATTAATTACTCTGTTAACGTGGGCTATATTTGCATTTATATTTTTTTCTTCTATTAATTTCATAAATGTTTTATTTTTTTAACTTACTTGTGTCTGTTTCTAAGTATTTTTGTAGTTCTATCCTAGATAAGATTATATGCCTGAGTTGTTTGGGGAATAGGTTTAATAGTGTATCAAAAGACCACTGAATTTTTCATGTTTTATTCCTATGCTGTACTTTTAAATTAGTAAATTAATTTTAATTTTGAATTTCTTTTTATTGAACTTTTCAGGGTTTTCTGTATATAAGAATATGCTGCCTAAAAAGACAGATAAGTGGTATATTCTTTTTAAAATTTTGAAGTTTCATATTGATTATCTAATTATTTGGTCCAGAAGAAGGATATATAAACCACTGACTCTGGGTTGCCTATGGCATAAGATATTTATAGATTTGAGCTAATACAAAATCTAAACCTACTTAATATCTTTTTCTTTTCTAATATTTAATGCTTTGTCCTTTTCTCAAACATTAGTAGTGACAACGTTATATCAGAATGCCAAGTGAAATAAACGCATGTATGCTTTCATTATTTGCAAGCATACATGGTTCAGTTTCACAGGTAGCACATGGCTAACAATGTATTCTCTCAAACCACTTCTGATTTAGTTATTGAGGGTACTTTGACATCTGCAGGACACAACCCACATTCCCCTCAGTGCTTTAGAATCAGTCTTCTTTTTCCTGAGTTAGCAGTTGAAATATGAGAGGACCTAAACCATGATTTATATTTTATTATCAATAAATTTTAATTATACAAGTATATTTGGACTCTTGTCACTTTATTCATAGCACCAAATAGACCAAATAGTGTCTCAAAAGAAAGGTTAATTCCTTGAGAGGAAAAGTTATAGACAAAGGAAGATTGTTTAGCAATAGTAAACATATAACTACATTTTTTTTTTGTTGAAGAGTAAAACATTACTTACATGTATTCATTTTCATTTTTTCTAATCAAAAACCTAGGACCTCTTCAGAGTCTCCCAAAGGGTGTCACACATGATTTGAAGATGTTTTAGTCACCTGTAGTTGCAGATATAATAGCAGCAGCAAAAACAACAGCAGCAATAATCCCACATATCTATTTTTTTCTCATTAGGTTTTATTATTCATTGTTTATTTAACACATGCCTCCAAACAAGAATTCTTAATATATTGTTGAGAAAATCAAAAGTTTACTGTTTGCCTAATAAGTCTAGTTCTATGTTGAATATAAGTGGATATAATGTATATGTTCATATTCTTTTCTTCATTGTAATTAAAAAGTCTGATCTTTCCAGTGTACACAACAGCCACCATTTAGAACTCCAATAACAGCTTTGCAAAAGTTTTCAAGACAATTTCTCCTCACATTTCCACGCTCTTCCTGTAAACCAAATACAAACTTTCTAATGCTCAATTTTCAGTTGTAATCACAATAATGACCAATTTCTTGCTCTCATTTCTTTATTTTTATTTTATGTTTGGGTTTGTCAGCATGTATATACATTCACCAACATTTTGGTACCAACCAACATCAGAATATGTCATCATACACTTTGAAAATAGAGTATGGATGGCTTTATGGCACCATGTAAGTACTAGAAATTGAACCCCGATCCTCTGAAAGAGGCATCAGTACTTTTAATTGCTAAGACAGGTTTCACTCCCCTTGCTTACACATTTTGATGTCAGCAAGATACCAATTAGTGAAGAAAAAATCTGGGATGAAAAACTTAAAAAAGCAAAGGTTTGTTTTTAACTATACTTTCATCATTTTAATCCATAGTCAATCATTCACAATGTACTGAGCCTGTGGTAAGGAAATGCTTAGATTTATAATAACAACATCAAAAATTTAACTCCTATTATCCAATTTCAGTCTAGTTAGCCATCATCCTATAGTTTTAGTTAAGCTGTAATACCATCAACAAGGGCAATAAACCATCAACATAACAGACTTTTTTAGAACATTAATTATATCAAAGGCAATTCATAGCTATAGTTCTATCTGTATTCAATTATGGAAGCTTATGACTTTCATTCGTTCGAATCATTTTGCCCAACTCATTCTTATCAGTAATGTTATACAAGTATTTATAAATATGAAAGAGATGCATATCTTCAAGTACTTGAAGACTGTCTACTCACCCACAGGTTGAACAATTCGTCATCAGTTCCCAGGGTGATTAGAATGCCCACCACAGGCAGATGAGATTAGAGTCAGATTCTAAGTATTCCACTGAGACTATAATGTGGTCTGTAATTTTATCATGAGTACCAATGGGCAATAATGTAATCTGCTTCCTTGAACAAACTAGATGGTCAGATTTCATATGATTTGGTATGAGTCAGTATTTTAGAGACCTCAAGCTGTGATATAGAAGGGTAAGGTTTCTTCTAAGTGACTGATAAGACAAGGGATGTTCTTACACCTCATCCAAGCAGAATAAGAGCCAGCACTCATGACTGTTTGAAGCATTTCTGTGTGAAATGCTTCACAGTGTCAGACTGTGGTGGCTTGGACAGATCTCCCTACCTATATTGCCTTTCCTGTCAAAGTTGTTCTTCATTAGCACCATAGAGGAGCCAGACTGAAATTTAAGGTTTTTACATAATTATCTACACCATGGAGATTGACAAGTACGTCACAATCGCATGAAGAATGAAGGATTCCTGTATAGTTAGACTTTCTATCCTCCCCTAGATAAATAAATGCATCATTCAGTTCCCAGGTTGATAAGATTGCTATCAGGTAAATGCTTAGAGGCCTGGATTTGAGAATCACAGTCATTTGGGGATATACCAGCTGATTAAGTCATTGAGACTCACAAAAGTTTTAATAGAACTATGCCTCTCTTTGAATTTCTAAGCAAGAGCACTTATTCCAGGTAAAAGTGAATGGCTAAAGTAGAACTGAGTAGTTATTTTAATGTTCTCATGTAAGTCTGACTTCCATTGACTTGTCTACTCCATCACTAGTATTCTAGGTTCTTACCATGTCTCTCAGTAGATGCTTTTAAGGGCACAATCAAGAACAATTTTGACTGTTAGCAAACCAAGAGGAGGGGGGTAGAACCACTTGCATGCTAATGTTTATTAATACTGGCACGTTAGTGTGAGTCTGCCCTCAAGAAACTACCACATCTGTTCTTGTATTACACAAATGTATCACAAATACCTAGCTCAATCCCAAGTCTTCTATGAAAGCCCTTTATCCCTTGATAGCTGAAAATTGTTCAGTTTGGGAAGATTAAATGGTACATCTCCTGCTTCTTAATATTGAAAATGTTTAACTTTTTATAATATCTCTTTTCTTATTTTAATTTTAGATTGTTTATGGTGTAGAGATTTAGTATAATACGGCTGTCAATCTCTAAGCCATTTTTGGCTAAAAACTTTTGCAATGTCCCTTAGGCCTTGTTTTTATTTTGAAAAATGTTATTGCTTGGTTTTATATTTAAATAAATTATACACATTTACTAATTGTGTGTAAGAGGTAAAATTATTTTTAAATTCATACATTTGGTATATGAATATCCAAATAGCTTATAATTTGTTGAGAAAACTATTTCTTCTTCCAACAAATTGCTTTACCAACTTGGTCAAAATTTAGACAAAGCAGAAGAATTTATTCAAATATTTTTAATTTATTTTCAATGATCATTATATCTATCTTATTGAGGTATTGTATTGCTTTTACTGTATTACACTGTATTTTGAAATCAGAAATTGACAACTATGATCAGACCAATGAGTATGTATAATAAAATTAGAATTATTATGTCAAGCAAAATTATTAGGCTGGGAATTTAATCATGGTTTCATTTATTCCTTAAGGCTACTGTGACATTTTTTAGGCATGCAAATATTTTTCCATCTATGAGATAAACAATAATGTTCTTACATTTCTTTGACCTTTGCAAAAGATTTAACACTACTGACCATGATGGCATATGTCTTTAGTCCCATCACTCAGGAGGCATAAGCAGGAAGGTCTCTGTGAGTTTGAGGTGAGTCTAGTCTACTGAATCCCTAGAAAAACAGGACTAAAAAGAGAGACCTTATTTCAAAGACAGAGAAGTAGGATGATGATGATGAGGACCATGATGATGTTAAAGAGGAGAAAGACAAGCAGGAGGAGGACTAGGAGGAGGAGGAGGACAAGGAAGAGTAAAAAGTTCTATATTTGTTTACATACATTTATTTCAACATATTTTATTCCTCTGGATGATTTTTTTAATTGAAAATTATTTTCTCAAATTTAATTTTGTCTCCTCTACTGTAGAAAAATATAATTGCATAATATATATTGGATTCTATATCTGTGTATAATATTTTATGTCCAAGAAATCTGATGAATACTTCTTTTTATAAAAATGTTATATGTCAGACATTTCATCTGGGATTATGTTTTCATTTCCAATTTAGATACATTTTCATTTTCTGGTTTTATTGGCTATAATAATACAAGATATTGAAAAACATTCTAGTCACATTTTTTATTTGAGGTAAAATAAATTCTCTCTCTCTTTTTTTAACACTAACTACAGTTCTAAACATTGAGCATTCATAGATATTTTACTAAATTTAATAAAATTTCTGTTCATCTTAGATTTTAAAAGTTTTTATTCTAGAGAGAATGCCATCTTCTTCCTGTTTTATTTTAATATTATTATACATTACTCTTTTCCATTCTTTGCGATTATGGTATATTGCATTTCAATTGACTGACATTTTTCTTATGCACATTTTTTAATATTTTCCTATATATCGTTACATTGCATTTGGTTACATTTACTTTGAAAGTTGCATGTTTATGGTAGTAAGAGATACATATTTTATATTTTCCTGCAGACATTGTTTTATGTCAGTATTTCTGACATGAAGTCTTATAATATGAGTTCAAGATTCTATTTTTATTTCTGTATTCATCTAAATGTTTAAGATTCATGTTGATTCCATGTTTTTGGTAGAACTACTTAGTGAAAGTCCCTGATTAATTAATTTTATTGAAAATAGATTCTTCTCTTATACAGTACATCACAATAACAATTTTCAACCCTCCATGCTTCCCAGATCCCCTTCACCTTCCCTCTCCCAGGCTGAATCCCCTCAAGTTCCCTTAAGAAAGGAGCAGGCTTAAAAGAGACAACAACCAAATAGTACAAAACAAAAATACAATAAGACAAGTGAAAACCCCTTATATTGAGGCTGTACAAGTTAATAGGAGGAGAATAATCCCATGGGCAAGCAAAGAAGTCAGAGACCATCCCACTGCTGTTAGGAGTCCCACAAAAACACAAAGGTAACAGCTAGCATATATATGCATGCATGGTCTACATGGATTAATACATGATTAATCCTATATATATAGGATCTGGTGTAGACCATGCATGCTCAATACTTGACACTTCCATTCAGTCTTTGTCAGCCCATATGAGGCCTGATTATTTGATTTAGTGGGTCATGTTTTTTTGGTATTCTTCATTCCCTCTGAGTCTTATAGTCTTTCCTTTTCCTCATCCACAGGGTTCCTCAAGCTCTGAGGAGAAGGACCAGATGAAGAATTCTGGCCATATTATATCTGACTATGGTTCTATACATCAACTCTCATCTGTTGCCAGAGGAAGCCTCTCTGAAGATGACTAGATAAGGCAGGGATCTATGAGTATAGCATCATTTGTCGAAAAATTTTTTTATCAGTGTATATTTCTGGATCATTATAAAAACAAATCAGGTATCCCTCTGTGTTTGAATTTGTTTTTCACTTTCATTTCACTGATCAAGTATATTTTTATGCCAATACCATCTATGTTTTATTACTATAACTCTGTATTACAACTTGAAATTAAGGTGGTAATATTTCCAGCAGCTCAGGATTGTTTTAGCTATACTGGGTATTTTGTTTTTCCATAACGTATTGAGACATGTTCCTTCAAAGTCTAATAGAACTATGTTGGAATTTTGATGTGGATAGCATTGAATCATTAGATTGCATTTGGTAGGATAGCAATCTGTACTATATTAATCCTACTGATTACATGAACATTGGAGATATTTTCATATCCTATTATCTTCTTCAACTTGAAGTTTTTTTTTTTTTTTTTATACAAATCTTTCACTTACTTGGTTAAAGTTATCCCTAGGTATTTTATCTTATTTGAGGCTATTTTGAAGGATGCTCTTTCCAAGATTTCTATCTCAGTCCATTTGTTATTTGTATATAGTAGGACTACTAACTTTTTTAAGGGTAATCTTGTATCCAGATACTGAGCTGAAAATGTTTAACAGATGGAAGACTTTCCTGGTGAAAATGTTAGTGTCACTTATGAATACAATTATATTATCTGCAAATAGGGATGTTTTGATTTCTTCCTTTCCAATTTGTATCCCCTTGTTCTTCCATTTTCTTACTGCTATAGCTAAAACTTTAAATATTATATTGACCAGAAATGGAGAGAGAGAGAGAGTATGGGAGAGAGAGTATATTGTTTTTCTGGCTTTTAGAAGAATTGTTTTGAGTTTCTCTTCATTTAATACAACATTGGCCATTGGCTTGCTGTAGATTGTCTTTATTATATTTAGGTATTCCTGTTGTTTCCCTAATCTCTCCATAACATTTATCATGAAGGGGTGCTGGATTTTGTTAAAGGATATTTTGGAATCCAAATAGATGATTATGTGGTATTCTTCTTTCAATTTATTTATAAGGAGGATATAATTTACAGATTTTCCTAGGTTAATGTGTCTCTGAGATAAATACTACTTGATCATGGCAGATGATTTTCTTTTGGTGTGTTCTTGGATTTGTTTTGCAAATATTTTATTTTTAATTTTATATCTATGTTCATGAGGTAAATTGGCCTATATATTTGTTTATTGAGTCTTTATGTATCTTGAGGATCAGGATGACTTTAGTCTCATAAAATAAGTTGGGCTATGTTGAATTTGAAGAGTATTGAGATTCACCCTTCTTTAAAAATCTACTAGAAATCTGTGCCAAGTATATCTGGATGTGGGCTTTTGTTGCTGTTGTTGTTGGGAGACTTTTAAATGACTGCTTCTATTTCACTCTATATTATAGGTCCATTTACACAGTTTATCTGATCTTCATTTAATTTCAAGAAAGAATATTATACATATCTTTCAGATTTTCCAATTTTGAAGACTACATGTTTTTAAAGTATGTTCTCACGATTTTCTAGATTTCCTTGATGTCCACTCTTATGTTCTCTTTTGTTTCTGGTTTTATTAATTTGGATATTGTCTTTCAACCTTTTAGTTAGTTTGAATAAGAGTGTGTCTATCTTAATGGTTTTCTCAAAGATTCAATACCTTTTTTTTGACTTTGAATTGTCTTTTGTTTCCAACTTATTGATTTTAGCCACCAGCTTATTTCTCTTGCTTCCCTTGAGTGCGCGTACATCTTTTTGTTCTAGAGTTTCCATATGTGGTCTTAAGCTGCTAGTATGACATTTCTCTATTTTTTTTTAACTGTAGGCACTTTTGTCTATCACTACTTTCATTGTGTTCCATATGTTTGAATATGTTACATATTTATCATTATTATTTTTACTGAATTCCAGAAAGGCTTTAATTTATTTATTCATGTCTTGACAAAGGTATATATTTTTAAAACTTTATTGGTTATTTTATTTACTTACATTTCAAAGGTTATCCCCTTCCCTGTTTCCCCTCTGCAAATCCCCTATTCCACATCCCCTCCCCGCTGCTTCTGTGAGGGTGCTCTGCCACCTACCCACCCACCTACCCAATCCTGCCTTATCACCCTAATATTCCCATATGCTAGGACATAGAGTCTTCATATGACCAAGGGTTTCCCTTCCCTCTGATGCCAGATATAACTATTATCTGTTACATATGCAGCTGGAGCCATGGGTCTCTCCATGTGTATTCTTTTGATGGTGGTTTAGTCCCTGAGAGCTTTGGAGGGGGGGTCTGGTTGGTTGATATTGTTGTTCTTCCTATGGGGTTGTAAACCCCTTTAGCTCCTTCAGTACTTCCTCTAACTCCTCCATTGGAGTCCCTGTGCTCAGTCAGATGGTTGACTACAAGCATCTGTATCTGCATCTGCATCTCTATCTCCATCTGCATCTGTATTGGTAAGGCTCTAGCAGACCCTTTCAGGAGACCACTATATCAGGCACCTGTCAGCAAGAACTTCTTGGCATCAGCAATAATGACTGGGTTTGGAGGCTGCATATGGGATGGATCCACAATGGGGCAGTCTCTGGATAGACTTTTCTTTAGTCTCTGCTCCACCCTTTGTCTCTGTACTTCCCTTAGATATGAGCTATTCTGGGTTAAAAATTTTGAGAATGGTGAGTGGCCCCATCTCTCAACCTGGGGCCATTCCTATCCTCTGGATATGGTCTCTACAAGTTCTCTCTCACCTTTGTTGGGTATTTCAGCTAATGTCATTCCTGTTGGGACAAGGGAGCCTCTTGCTTTCCTGGCATCTGGGACTTCCTGTTGGCTACCCCCAGTTCTCCATCCCCCCAATGCTACAGACATCTGTTAAATTTCTTGATATTTTAAAACATGTACTTAGGACTAGAGATGTGGCTCCTTAGCTGTTTTGAGTACCAAAGTTCAATGCCCAGCACCAACATCAGGATTGTTATAAATGCCTATAACACCAGCTTTAGAGGATCCAGCACCATCATAAAGCTCCTGTTGGCACCCCCCCTATAATTAAATGGACAATGACAATATCTCCTTATTGAATTATTGCCTTAATTCAGATGAGGTGCTCTTACCCTTTTTTGTTAGTTTTAGCTTGAAGTCTATTTTGTCATACATTAGGCAGTGACAACTGTTTGCTTTCTGGTCCTGTTTGATTTGAATACTTTTTTCTCTAAGTTCCAGATGCTAGGAAAGCAAGAGGCTCCCAGGACCCAACATGGATGACATTAGCTGAAATACCCAACAAAGGGGAGAGAGAACTTGTAGAGACCATATCCAGAGGACAGCTTGAGAGATGGGGTAATCCACCCTCCTCAAATAATTTAACCCAAAATAGCTCCTTTCTAAAGGAAATACAGAGACAAAGATTGGAGCAGAGACTGAAGGAAAATATTTCTCTAAGGTGCTGGTTATATTTAAAGCTATGATGTATTTCTCAGAGATGAAAGCGACATTGATTTTGTTTCTTGATCCATTGTACCAATATATGTTCTTTGATTGAATTATTGAGAGCATTAACATGAAAGTTTTATATCCTTATATTGTTGATTTTTTATGATTTTTTTCTTTAGTGATACTTTATGATTCAGTAATTATATCTTGATTAGTTTCCTTTCTATAGTCTTTTCGCTATGGTCATTCTTTTCTTCATTTTGAAATAGTGCTTCTTGTATCTTCTTTTTGTTTGTTCTATTAGATATAGTATAGCTCAAAGCTAAAAAGTATGAAGGGGTTACATTATCAAACATATTTAAAAAAATATCAGTACAAGTCATTAAAAATAGTCCAAAAAAAAAAACAAGCACACAATTCAAAGAAATGACTTAGGCAACTGATAAGCACCTTATTTGTAATCAGAAAGAATAAAGCAGATGCATTAATTAGGGTTTCCATTGCTGAGAAGAGACAGCATGACCAAGGCAACTCTTATAAGGGAGAACATTTAATTTGGGCTGACTTACGTGTTCAGAGGTTTAGTCAGTTTTCATTATACTAAGACTTAAGGCAGCATACAGGCAGACATTGTGCTGAAGAAGGATCTAACAGTTCTGCATCTTGATCTGACTGCAGTCAGAAGAATGTCTCCAGACAGCTAGGAGGAGGGTCTCAAAGCACAACCCCACAGTGACACACTTCTTCCAACAAGGCCACTCCTACTCCAGCAAGGCTACACCTCCTAATATTACCACTCCCTTGGCTAATTATATTCAAACACATGACTCTATGGAGGATTAACCCATTCAAACCACTACATCCCACTCTCTGGCCTCCTTAGGCTTCTTCAAACACATGGGTTGATTGGGACCATAACGAGCCATAGCATAATGCAAAGTAAATTTAGTCCAACTTTAAAAGTCCCCATAGTCTATAGCAGTCTCAACAATGCTAAAATTCTAAATTTCAAAGTCTGTTTTGATATTTATAAAATCATTTAACCTTAATCCCATATAAAATAAAAATAAAAAATCAGCTCAGGTACTTCCAATGTCAAAGGATATACATTTCCCATTCTAAAATGTTACAGTGAGGAAATACTGGACTAAAGCAAGATCAAAAACCAGCTGGTAAAAGACTGAACTTTGCATATCCATGCCTGGTGTCAAAGTACTCTTCAAAGTTCTGACTCCTTTCACCTTTGCTGACAAAACAAAACAAAACAAACAAACAAAAAACCTTCTCTCTTTTGGACTAGATCCATTCTCTATTAACAGCATTCTTTGGCAGATATTCCAGTGCTCTGGCATCACAAATTTCTTGGGGTCTACAAGGCAACTTCAACTTCACAGCTTCTTGATCTAATGTATAGGATCAACACAAGATCTTCTGGCTTCTCCAAAGGGCACCAGTCCCATTTCTAGTTCTGCCCTCTATAGCACTCCAGGGTCTCATTGATGCCCCTCAGTTGTTGCTATTATTCTTGGCACTGGCATCTCCAACACGCTGGGTCATCTGTTGTAACTAGGTTTCACCAATAGTCTTTCATAGACTTCCTTTATGGTGTCAATCCTCAACTTTTATTCATGACCCCTTTAGTTATGGCCTTCCAACTGCAACAGAGACTATACCTTCACCAGTGGCCTTCTCTGGCCTCTCACATTATCAAGCCTCAGCTGTTCTCCATGAACTTCATATCATCAAAACCAGTACCACCTGGAGATTCTGTAACATTATCAAGTTCAACTACAACCTGAGGTACAACCTTGGCTATCTCTGGAACACAACATCTTTGTGCTCTCATAAAACACTTCTCATAAAAATTTCACCTCAGTGATTCAGGTTTCTTCTTAGTCATTGTTAATTTCTTAGCCCTAGCACACCAGTTTCAGTTGACTCGAAAGAAAGAACCAATGGACAAAGTTGCTTGCTGGGGCTGGAACGTGGTTCCTTTTTTCTGTTGCATCTTCATCAACTTTCTAGTTTTGATGATTTCATTCACTCTCTATGTTTGGTTGTCCTAGAACTTGCTCTAGAATGACTATGAACTCAGAGATCTGCATGCCTCTGTCTCCTGAGTTCTGAAATTAAAGGTATGTACCAACAGGCCTCCACCTAAGATTTTTCTATTTGGAACTTGGTTTGTCCAAGGCTGTTTGTGAACTCAGAGCCCTACTTCGTTCTGTCTTCTAAGATTACAGCCTTGTACCACCATGCCTGGACCAAAGCTTTGTATGGACAATGTTGCTCGAGATTTAGATCAAAAGTCTGTGTTTTCCAGGATTGAGACCTGCATCACAGGTGTGCCCTCAGTTTTGGGATTATAGTTTATTACAGATTAAAAGTTCAAATGAAGTATGTAGTAATGAACTATGTAGTAATGCCTAACATTATATAACTATCCTTTGTTCAACTGCAAACATATAAACAATAAATTTATCTGGGTGAGATCTTGTACCAAATTTACCACTTCCTTAATCTGTTTATCTTCTTGAACATAGGATTCAGCTCCATTCTACTTCCTAGTACCCCTTGATGACTCGAACCATATAATTCATATTTCTCAATCTTCTATACTTGATATAAATACTCTTTATAAGATTGAACCACAACACAGAGTCTAAACTGGGTTATTTTGAGTCCTTCTTTGTCAATGCAATTGTTTTTACTCTTTTCACTTTAGCCTCAGGCAGACTGTTTGGATAATGACAAAATGTATTCATATTCTTCATCAAAATATTGCAAGAATAGTCTCTCAGCCATATACTAAAGTTATTTTGCCCTAAATCCTCTAGAGCCGGACTTACACAGTTCAAATCACCCTCAGCAATAACATCTTCCATATTCCTACTAGGATAGCCCATTATGCCCCATTTAACACATTCCAATGCTTTCTAGTTCCAAAGTCCTTAAATCTACATTATTGCAAACAAAAATGTGGCCAGACCTGTCACAGCAACACCCTAGTCCCTGGTACATACAAACTACTCTCTTAGTTTGGGTTTATTGCTGTGAAGAGAAACCATGAACAAGGCAACTGCTACAAAGCCAAATACTTAACTCGGGCTGGCTTACATTTTCAGAGGTTAAAGCAATTATCATTGTCATGGGAAGCATGCTGACAGACATGTTGCTGGAGGAATTGAGAGTTTTACATCTTGATCTGAGGGCAACCAGGAGGGGAATCTCCCTGCAGGCAGATAGAAAGAGGCTTTCTTCCACACTGGGTGGTGCCTGAGCACAGGAGGACACCTCTAAAGCTTACTCAAGCAGTTACACACTTCCTCAAATAGTCCACACCTACTTCAACAAAGCCACAATAATGCCACTCCCTGGGCCAAGCATATTTAAACACATGAGTCTCTGAGGATGAACCCAATTCAAACCACTGGAGCACAGTAATGCATTACATCATGAACTGTTAAGTAATTCTATAACTAGTGCAAAAAAAAATAGTGATAGACA
>JADRCD010046650.1:17828-28558 GCA_019843815.1 Montemys delectorum | reverse complement strand
TTTTTTAAAAAGTAGTTAAAATATCAGTGATCCCTGTTTGTTTCATAAGAAGTCAAAAGTAATAACTAATTAAACAAATGAAACTACAGGCTATAAGAAATAATAAAGATAATAAAAGCCTAAAATTAATTAAGTAGAAAAATATTGAATGATAGGGAAAATCAACAAGGAAAAGGTTGTTATTTTAAAATTCATATAAACTTAATAAAAATAATGGTAGAAATGCAAAAATTATTATTATTAGAAATAAAATGAGATGATTTCCCATCATTAAAACTATTAGTTTGAGCCAAAAGTGACACTATAATTTCTACTATTTGGGAGTCTGAGGCAAATGGGTCCTGAGCTCAAGACTCTTCCATTCTACATGGTTCAGAGTTAATCTAGGCAATGTAGTGATACTCTTTTCTCAAATAAAAGAATATAGAAGAGATTAGATTGTTGGAACAGAGCTAAGTAATATAATGCTTGCATATCATGCATAAAGCTCTGGGTTCAGTCTACAAGGGACACACACACACACACACACACACACATATTTATTGAATGTCTATTAAAAACAGTCCTTCCCTCAAAATAATTCTAAGTTCAGGTGCTTTTACAGGAAATTTTTGTAAGTATTTTTTAAAAAAGAATAAATCCAATTTTATGAAAACTCTTCAAGAAATGTCTAAAGAAGAGAAGGCTATTAGTTATCCAGCTTTTGAAGCCAGAGTAGCCACAATAACAAATCTTGTAAGGCTCCTATGAGAAAGGGCAGTACAAGCCTTTTCATAGCTTAGGAAGAAACATAAACACAAGAGTAAAATCTATATGTGGTAATACCCAAATGCAGAAAATACATTCCAATAAAGCTGCCTTCATTCAATCAAAATCAAAATTAATATTTCATATTAATAAAATAAAAGTAATTATAATCTTTTCAGATGTTGTTAAAACACAATCCCATATCTCTATGTGAGAAAATGCTTATCAAATTAAGGATATGCAAAGAGAAAACAAAGCTGCACTACAAACGTGTTTATGGACATAATGATGAAACTGGATGGTTTCTACCCACCAGGCTTAGACATTGGCTTTCATTTCATCTTCTATAATATTGTAAAATAATAAATCTCCTGACTATAACCCATCACTCAGAGCTTCTTTTGACCTCATCACAATCCCATCCTAGGTCAGTTCTAACTTCAGCTATTCCTGTACAAAATAATTTAACAGATTTACTGCCCCAGAGCAGAATACTCTACAAGAACAACATTGGCCAAACACAATCCATCAGACTAAAGTGTCAGGGACTGCAGAGGAGCTGAAGTGTCCCCATTCCCACTAGAGAGCAACCAAGAAGCAACAATGAAGTGAGAACTTGAGTTTGCAGTAAATTCCAAGTCAATCTTCAGAATCAGGAAAGGCACAGCTTGAGAAATCAGGTCTACTGTTTCAGGTTGTGTCTATAACAAATGGAAAGATACCATGTGTTTATTTCCAGGGCCATACACAGGGAAAAATGAAACAAGTACTACACAGGGGAGTCTTAAGTACCATAAGGAAGCCATCAGAGCAATTGATGGGCTGTTCAGAACAGATAAGCAGAGAATTCACAGCCTACGATGGTTTCTGTGGGGTCACAGTGAAACACAGTGAAAGAGCCATGTCATTGTCTGAAAATTTGGCTTGTCTTCCATCCTTGTCACTACTGCTGAACTTTATACCATTCATTTCATTTCCTCTTCCACCAGGAAAAACTCTGTACCTTTGTTGATGTTTCCTATGGATAACTTCCTCTATTCCTCAAGAGAAATAATAGCCCTTGGCATTCACATTTTGCTTTTTTTGTTGGCTCATTGGCTTACTTTGAGACAGAGCCTCACATATTCCAGGCTGCCTGAAACTCCTTATGTAGCTCAAGATGAATTTTAACTTCTGATCCTCCACCATGTGCTGAGTTCATAGATGTTTCCATCACATATTTTTTAAAAATATATATATATTACTGGTAATAAAGTCCAGGGCTTCTTGTCTACTAAGGAAGCATCCTACCCACTGAGCTGCCTTCCAAGTTACAAAATAGTGTTGTTTGTTCATTCATTTGGTATTTGTTTCTTTTCCCACTTGTTTATCTGGAGTTGGGATGGAAGTCAGATCTTTTCCCATGTTAAGCAAACACTCTACCTCCTAGCTACATACCCAGCCCTACCTTTGAAAACCAGTATTGTAAACCACTCATGTCTTTTGAATTGCTGCTGATAAATGTAATGTTATCTTGGCAGTCTCAATCTTTTTTGCTTGTTTGTTTGTTTTTCAATCTTTGTGCTTCTTATAACGTTCTTGTTCAAAAACTTTCAATATAAGTGACTTTCAATATCATATGATGAAAATTATGGAAAACAAAAAACTAGAAACATTGTAACACTTTGATGTTACTAAGTGTGTATTACACTGCTACATAAATATATCAAATGGTATGGCTCATTCATGTAACTTCAGATCTACAACATATCTTAGCATTTGCTAGAGGGGCAAGAACTTAGATAAGAGGGAATGATAAATTTCATTTATTTAATTTCAATTTTCATTGTTATTCAAGATGTAGAGTAAGCTTAAAACAGTATCTGTATGTTAAATCTTGATCATATGTATTCCTTAACATCCTAAGTGAGCTTTCTCTACTCACTAATTCAAATACCCCATTTTAAAAGTATCTTTATTATTGACTAATTTTAGTTAATGTACAAAATAATATGTGCCATTATGTCATTTCCATATATATATATATATATATATATATATGTATATCATTGAGTTTTGCTCATATTCTCCTTCATATCCTCTCTTCTCTTTTTCTACTTCAGCTCCCCTCCTTCTATCAAAATCGCTGCTTTCTGTTTCCTTATTCCAGAAAAGATATTTAAATCCTCCTTCCCTTTCTGTCGTCTGTTATCCATCCATTACCCCGTCTTGTAACTCCCCATCCACAGCCTCCTTGATCGTCCACTTCAGTCCCTCATTGACTTCCATGTTGCACATAGATTGGTTTTAAAATCTAGACTCCATACATAAGAGAAAACATGTCATACTTGTCTTTCTTAGTCTAGTTTAGTTCACTTAACATGATAGTCTCCAATCTCCTAAAGATTTCTAAAATACGTTCTGATCTATCTTAAACAACTCAATAATGACAGCCCAGATTTATCCACAAAGAAAAGAAAAGCCACACAAACTATGAGCTGAGGATGGACAAACATTCTGCATAGTGTTTCTTCATGCTATTCACTCTAGAATATGGATTGATTTATGAAAATACACTTTAGCTGTGACTTCTCCAAAGTATGGTATTTATACAAAGCTAGAAGTACCTGCTCACTCAAACAATCTCACCTAGAAATGGACATACTGGCTTGTGCCCAGCATGCCATTAAGGATTTAAACCTGTCCCAGACTATTTAATTATATTTACCACAAAATTCAATGATGCTTTTCAATGTGGGAAGCATGTTATTTTTCAAGAAGACTGATTGCTATATTAAAATCTTTTGAGAAAAATATTAGCATGTTATGTGTGGCTTGGCAAAGTAGTTCTTTGGAGATATTTTATGTAATATGCAAGTCAAAACCATTTTAGGTGATTCCCCTAAGGAAACAGCACAAACAAACTGAAAAAAAAATCTGAGAAAGGTCAGAAGTCTGCATTTGGAAAGTTCAAAGATTGCTTACTGCTAATTCATACGTATTGGCTTTCTGCTACTTGTTCCTATTTTCCTGGCCACAGTGGGGAGAGTTCTGTTACTAAACTCCATAAATAGAAGACATGATGTATGTGGTGAAAGAGAAGGAGACCAAAAATCAAGTCATGGTTTAATGGGGCTGACACTCTAAGGAGGAGGAAGATGTAAGGAATGAAACACAGAATGAAAAAAATAAGAAAATGCATGATAACTCGTGGAAAGATAGCCATACATGAAGTCCATGTATTTGCCTTCTATTGCTATGATAAAAAGTTACCACAAACGTAGTGAGTCAGAAGAAGAAAGTTTTAGTATATCACAGTTCTGCTTGTCAACTGTCTGGTTCTAGTCTCAAAAGATTAAAAATCAAGTAGTTGGTTAAAAAACTCATTTTGGGTTTTGCACTGGGCCTTGAACCTAGGGCCTCATGCCTGCTACAGAAACAGTCTACTACTGAGCTACATCCCCAGGCAAAGGATATTAGCTTCCCCTAAGGGTCTAAGAATCTATCCTCTTGGTTTATTGACAACGTTGGCAGAAATATTATTGTGGTTGTAGGTCTATAGTCTTTGTTCCTTTGATGATTGTCACATGAGGGTTATTCCTTATGTATTACAAACAACCCCCATTCTTTGGCCTGGGGGAACTTCTGTCTTTATCTTCAAAGCTAACAAGGACAGAGAGGGACCTCCTCATGCCTCCTTTTCATCCTGTTCAAATGATGCAGGATAGCCCTCTGTATTACATGCTCAGGTAATTAATAAATTAAACTCTATTTGTGTAGATCCTATTAATTTTAGCACAGTCTCAAACTTAGCAAATTAAAGTATAATTATGTTTGGGAGCACGATTACCCTTCCTAACCAAGATTATTTGAATACAAAGATGAAATGTGTATTTAAACACATTAAGGTTATCTTTATTGTATACTACACTGATCTCCTTGTCATTCATGAAATTATTCTAGCTACTCAGGATCTAATAATAATAGTTTAGAGAAAATTATATAATAATAGTTTCTAAACTATGATTATAAAATAATCTAAGAAGAGTTGACAAATTAAGGAAGTAATAATAACAACAAATCATGCTGGGCAGTGGTGGCACACATCTTTAATCCCAGCACTTGGGAGACAGAGGCAGGTGGATTTCTGAGTTTGAGACCAGCCTGGACTACAGAGTGAGTTCCATGAAAGCCAGGACTAGATAGAGAAACCCTGTCTCAAAAAACCAACCAAGCAAACAAACAAGCAAAATAACAACAAATCACAATCCATACCATAAAATAAGGATCCATTAATGTATATGATAATGCATAAATAAACAAATGCATTATGGAAAAGGAGCCATTTCTTAGGATGGAATTACAGTATCTGATGTGGATGATATAGTTACTTTACCATTTGGCAAGAACTTGGTCACAACTGCTTCAGGGACATATTGAATGGACAGTTGGTGTGGTAAGCAAAAAGACACTTTCTCAAATAGTTCCTCTGTAGCTGGATACTAATTATAAAGGAATAAACAGTAACTCAAGTGTAGAGAATATGATAACTAGCACCTTACAGGTATCACTCCCAAATTTAGGTCAAACTTACCACCTGTGTCTATGATAAGTTACACCGAGAAAGACAAACATTGCTAGTGAAAAGAGGGCTTCCAAAAATCAACACATGAAGTATGAGAAAATGTTAGACAAACCCAAATTGTGGCATTTGAAAAATAAATGACATATATTCCTCCAAAATAACATGATGATAAAAGAATGAAGTAGCCTGGATTAAAACTGAAGGTGACAGGACTAGACATCACAAGTTACTCTGGATTAGACTCTGAATATCAAAGTTGATTTCATATTCTTACTGTAGCAATTGGCAATATTTGAGTAAAAGAAACATATGAGAGATTATTATCAAAATAATGACATTCTTTCCTTTAATGATTGTTCTATGGTAGAATAAAAGAATATCTAGCTTTTAAGGTAAAGGAATACCATTCATTACTTTCAGATGATTCAGGAAAAATAGCAATATGTGTGTGTATCTATCAATAAATATGATGTTGAAGCAAATTTTATGAATTGACAAAATATTAGAATTTAGAAAATCTCATAGAAAAGGATATAGGACCTTTTCCCCACTTTTGAAAGCTCCATTTGATTCTGAAATTATAAAGAGTAAAAATGACTAAAGAAAATTTAGTTTACTCTGTGAAATTATAGTTTTAAAATAAGTGTCATTGGTATGACCTTATGTTTTTCTGATTTTAAGCATGCATTAGTCTATAAAACAGTGGGATTACTTTTGACATTTAGAGCAGACATTGTATATTCTCTGTTCACATCAACTTGGTACTCTCTCATCCTCTTTATTCCCTTCTTCCTCTTCCCAGTAGTCTCTTAGTCCTCCACGTGTCCCTTCGTAAAATACAGATTTCATGTGTGACAGAAGGCAGGCAATATATTCTTCCTGGATGTGGATTACCTTATTTATTGTTATAATCTCCAGTTTAAATATTATCTAATTAAAGATGTAGATTTTTATTTAGCAAGAAGAGCCTTGATATGGATAGAAACTGAGTGAATGCTGCCCATGAATAGTCACAACACCACTGTTCATGTGGATCCCAAATGAAATAGGAAGAAGAGTCTGAGGATGAATGCCAGAAGGAGGAGATTCTCAAATGCCAAAATGGATAAATTAGGACAGATTAACATAATCAGGTGGTACGAATGATATCAGTAATAAATAAAGGCAAACAGCTAATTTGAATTTTAGTCTGTTGAATTCAAAATAAAATTCTAAGTCATAAATATTAAGTTATTTAGCTTGTATGAAATTCAAACCAAAATAATTTATCATGATGAAAATTAAGAACATGGTTAAATTTGGAGAGTTGTAGAGGTTTGGGAGTAAAGACACAGAGGTACTTTCTGATGTTGTAAAACTATTTCTTACAATTTGGGTGGCACAATGAAGAAATAACCAATATCTACGAAATTATATACCACCCATTACTGAATATAGGTTAAGTTTCAAATAAAGTTATCCTGCATTAAAAGCCTGTGAAGTGTTGAGGAGATGACTTCATGGGTAAAAGTGCTTGCCATGCAAGCATGAAGCTCTGACTTTGAGTCCCTAGAACCCATATAAAAGCAAGATGCTGGAATGTGATCATCTCGAATCCTAGTGTGATTTTCTACAGGAGATGGGAAGCAGAGACAGCAGAGTCCCTAGAAGCTTGTAGGCCCACAAGACTGGCATAAACAAAACAAAAACAACAAAAGAGAACCCATTTCACAGAGGGTAGAAGATGAGAACTGACAGCTACACATGTGCTGTAGCATGTCCTCACACATGAATGGTCACATGCACATACATATCCTATGTGCACACAAAGCCATACATAAAAAACTGTGGCTCTCCAACTGGGTGCTAGTAATCTTCATCCTTACTCACTCCCCTGGTATTTTAAGGAAATGCTTCATTTATAGGAAGCCTTCTGTTTATTGGGAAAAAGTTACTGTTATTCCTTAAAGAGGAAAGCCTGACATCAAGAGTCACTAAAGAATAGCCTGCAGCCTCACCAGCCTCCACTGTGACTCTGTGACAATGGGAAACATTAATTCCCCATCTTGCTTCTAAGCCTCATCTGGCCTGTGTGGCATGGAGCCAAATAAGTCCCCAGAAAAAAGTGGCCAACCAGGTAGGTTTTCAGAAAAAGAAATAAGAGGTGCAGGCTGCCCGCTGACTGGAATATTTGCTTAGAGATATTTCTGTGCCTGAGAATGAAATGCAAATTTGTTTCCAGTAGCCTGAGGTGGGATAGTGGTATTTATGGTTTTGCTTCAGAACCTGATGAAAATTGGGAGTGAGTTCATCTCTTTTTATAAGGTTATTTGGTGAGGTTTTCCAGCATGATCTAATCTTACCCTGGAAAATGAACTAAAAGGACTTGCCTGCTTATTAGGGATGAGTTCACTAGCCCCACTTCACAGCCATCCAAGAGGATGTCTTCATGGAAGTCTAGAGGCCACTGCTCTCCCAGATGGGATTGGGGACCTCCCGGTGACTTCAGAGGGCCTTCCCCGGGCAGGACAGGAAAGAATCACATCCAACCTCCTTCATATTTTAAGTGCACTCATCTTTCCATTACCTACTCTACTTGGAGAGCTGTATAATTTAAGTTCCCAAATTAGGAACAGGTTACAAACCAACAACCTTAGCTCACTCTCAGACACAATCTACTGGACCCAAGTTTAAAAACATCAGCCCCCTGCTTCTTCTCTCCTGACGTGACATAGGTGAGCTCGGCTCATATTAAAACCTTCCAAAGCACTGGAGTGAAAAAGCAAACACACTGGTCTAGTAAAAGTAGCCAACTTCCATAGTTAAAGAGAAAAAAGAGGATGCAAGTCTAGTTGGATAATGTTTTGTATGCTGACTTGTAAGTTCACATTTAATAAACAAGATCTTTGGTTGTGGACTAGTAATGAAGTTGTGCGTTGGGGTCATCCTTCTTCATGAAATAAGATATATTTTAATTTTGTTTTAAGACCACTGAGATAAACAATATATACCTATTGTGCATAATAAGAACATACACATAGTATACATATTAATTTATACATAGTAAGTCAACAAAATAACTCAAAATTGAGAATCACTCACATCATTATATATGAGCAATAACCAAAATACTAAATAGATTGGGAATAAGGGAATAGTGAATTCATACTTTATCAAAAGTTCTTCTGGAAATGGATAGGTTTTTACTGAGGGTTTGAGCATGGCCTCCAGGATCATAGTTCTTAATGACGTGTCACCTTCCACACTCATGCTGAGAAGAATGATATTTTCTAAAATCACTTTGGGCTGTCAAAAAGGTCAAACTTCAAATGGCTGTGGTCACCAAATGGGTCTCATAGTCCATAGAAACCTAAGAAGTATCAGGCTCAAAATGGTATGGTTGTGGTATATTGCTTAGGATTCTTCAGAACTGCAATTTCCATAATCTAATCAATACTGGCTTCTACAACCATGTTACCCATGAACTGCAACAGTAAGGGAGGTGCTTAGGAGGTTTTAAAAATGATTAAGCAAATATGTGGGTGAAGCACTAATGTCATAAATTGCTGTTACCTCAAGCCAGTCTCTCTAATTGCACTCCTGAGCCATACCCCAAACAGGCCAAAGAGAGAAAGGGGTCTTGGCATCACAGAGTGACATTTCCGGAGATTGTTGAAGTCACAGAAGATATGTTTTTCTGTTTCAACAACCTAAATCAATCACTCAGTATTCAGTATTATTTTCTGGATATTAATGCCAAGCAGCCAATACAGCTTGCCTAAGTTTTTCTGCTCTAGGATTTATTCACAATTATTTTCCACGAAAAATAAAGCATTTCCTGTTAGTTTTCCAATGCTTTTCTATTGACTTGAATAAAGTAGGTTGAACTCATTTTACTTCATATTTTAAAGTTAAACTTTGACTTTATTTATAATGTACCTGCTTTGTGGTTTATACTGAGGTTCATATCTATACCATACATAGAAATCTCACAAAGTGAATATTCTTTTTAAGTCCAATCTTCCTCCAATTTTATAAAGTAGGAAACTGAATTTTAGGGGAACTAAATAATTATGCCATTCCTAGGAAGTGGCAGGCCTTGGGTACAAATGTGCTGGAGTTCAGCTTCAAGACTGTAATTTTAATACCATTCATGGTAAATGTCTCACAGTATGAGTAGATGTGATCAAATGCACCCCTAACTACAATTAAGAGGCTGGGACTGGGGCTGGGGAAGAACTTCCCTCTCAATGAGGTGTTTCTGCAAGTGGATATGAATCTGTGATGCCTCCATATGTTATCTATTAGAAGAAATACCAGCCTGACAGATGCCAATCCAAATGCCAAGTAGCTAGGAGCATTAGAAGTAGGCAGAGGCATTTGTGCTTACCTCATCACTATTTGCTTACATCTGTTGAATTTTTTTATTCAACCTGAGGTGTCACAGGAGACATTAAAATTCACATTACTATGAGCATTAGTAGCAATTGTCTGGTTACATATAGAAAGCAACCAGATGTACCCATAATCCAACGGGAGAGTCTGCTAGATCATTTCAGGTGATGCTCTCATTGACTTAAGTCTCACATTGACATCTCTCATTCCTGAAACTCACCAAAGAGAAAATCAAGGCACTGACACTCCATCTCACTGCTCCTTCATGTACTCACAGGTTAAAACATACATACAC
This sequence comes from Montemys delectorum, assembly GCA_019843815.1. NCBI lineage: Eukaryota > Metazoa > Chordata > Mammalia > Rodentia > Muridae > Montemys > Montemys delectorum. Next base: position 18,578 of record JADRCD010046650.1, on the reverse strand, counting down.
CACTGGGGCGGTGTCTCGGTGGGTAAGAACCCATGCTGTATAGGCATGAAGACCTGAGTTGCCACATCATCATAGAATAGAACGGGTGAGGCAGGTAGCCACCGTGTGGATACTGTGTGGCAGATGAGTCATAGTATAAAGGTATTTAAGGGAAATATTCAATTTATTTATTTATAGTTTAGCAGAAGGTTCAGTAGAGAAGCGTAGTTTGGTTAATAGGGCCCAAAGAGAAGATGTAATCAAAGGACTAAATCCTTAAGAAGCAAAACAATTAAGGTAGTGCCTAGCCTTGACTAAAGCTAGACAAATCTTAGCGTATGTACAGAAGGAGAAAGACCAGAAAGGGAAATATACATAAAGTTGGAGACTTGCAAGGCTAAGAAAAGGCTGTTTCCAAATGCTGACTGTTGTGCTCAGGGAAGCATAGAACTGTGACATTCATAAAACTCAAACTCATCTACTAGCAACTGTAGTATCACAAGCTTACTTACAAAAGATAGGGTGGAATAATATTTATTTTTAATATACAAAAAATGATTTCTCTCTGTCTCTTTCTGTCTCTCTCCCTCCTCCTCTTCCTCCTCCTCCTCCTCCTCCTCCTCCTCCTCCTCCTCCTCCTCCTCCCCCTCCTCCTCCTTTTCTTCCTTCTCTTCATGTGTGTGGAAGATTGGGGGATGGGAGGTGGGGGTAGGGGTAGGGGATGAATGTGTGTGTGTGTGTGTGTGTGTGTGTGTGTGTGTGTGTGTGTGT
>JADRCD010046650.1:2122-17728 GCA_019843815.1 Montemys delectorum | reverse complement strand
TGTGTGTGTGTGTGTGTGTGTGTGTGTGTGTGTGTGTGTGTGTGTATGTGTGTGTGTGTGTGTGTGACTGTTGCAGACCTTGAATTCACAGTGTAGCCTATGCTACCCTCTGTATTTTTGACACTCTGGCCTGAGCTTTCTGAGGCCTGGGCATAAATGATTTTTGAAGCTTCATGAGAAAAAAAAAAACTAAACCATAGATTAGAAGCTTAATGTGTTTGAAACATGCTAACTTCTTTGAGATAAGAAGAAATATAGAGTACACAAAGTGATGACTGCCAATCAGAGAGGACACTATGATGATGTGCTATCCACAGGGAGAGACTAGGAATATACCAAAGGGCTCTAGACTAGATGTGAGTGACCTGACAGTGAAATAAAGTAGAGGGGAGGGTGTCCTTGCAGAGAGCTTCTGCAGACTGCATTCAGATAACAAGATCTGGACCCTGGTTGACTTTTTTTGTATTGTCTGTTTGTTGTTGTTGTTGTTGTTGTTTTGTTGACTTGACACAGCTAAAACTGTCTAAGAGGAAACCACAATTAAGAAAATGCCTCCAAAAAGAGTAGCCTCTATGCAAGCCTGTGGAGCTTTTTTTAAAACTTAGGGATTGATGTGGGAGGGTCAGTCCATTGTGGTGGGTAGTCCCACCCATAGGCAGGTAGATGGTTCTGAGGTGTATAAGAAAGTAGGCTAAGTCATGTGAAGCAAGCTAGGAAGCAGTACTCCTCCATGACTTCTGTTTCTCTTCTTGACTTCAAGTTCCTTCCTTGAATCCCAACCCAAATGTCCTTTGATGATTGGCTGTGATAGAAAAAGGAGGAAACCCTTTCCTCCTGAAGGTCTTTCTTGGTCACGGTATTTTATCTCAGCGATAGGCATCCTATTTAAGACAACTTGTATAGTAGAAAGGAGAGGAAATGGTGCATAATGTTAATTTAAATGAGCATATTCTTCATTGTTAAGAGGGGTAACTGGAGGTTCTGCCTAGTGTACATTGGTTCTTTGAAGCAGGCATTCAGTTAAGAATGTGTTTGGGGGTATAAATCTGATTTGAATTCATTGTTAAGGAAAGTTTAAGATTCATGTGTTTAGCAAGGAAAAGCAGGAAGGGGGACCGAAGTAGAATAGATAGGTATCTCTTAAAGTTAAAGATTTAACTTCTCTTAAAACCATAGGAACATTGGGAAGACTTGGGAGTAATTTGTCCCCACCCTACTAAAGGAATACTAGGATGGTAACAATAAAGACAAGTCATTCAATAGTGGCGGCTAAAACTGAATTGATGAAACGGGGGGTGAGTCAGTGGCTGAGGGGTTCAGAGTCCTTACTGCACTTGCAAAGGGCCAGGGTTCAAGCCCTTGCACCCACACTGGCTGCTCACAATTGCCTGTAAGTTTGGCTCCTGGGAATCCAACGCCCTCCTCATCTAGCTTCTGTTGAGTACCTGCATGCACTTGTGATATGTACGTACAAACGCACACTTAAACATACATAAAAATAAGATTTTTTTTAAAGAAGAAAAAAAAATCCATAACAGTCTTGGGCAACACCTGCTTTAGCTACCAAATGTTGAAGAGCCAGATGTCTTGATGAGAACTGCACACCCTTCCCACCTGTGGGGACATTCTTTGGCTAAGGTCTACAATGATTTAATAGGGCATGGCACACCTCTCCTCTTTATCCAGAAGTAAAATAGATTTAAATGGACAAGGGTGTGTCTGTTGCAAATGTGGTTAGGGAGGGAACGGATAACTAAGTGCTACAAAGTGTTAGAACTGAGCTTCATTTGCATATCTATATAGATACATTTTATTGTGTAATAAAAGAGGGTAATTTTATTTCTATTTCTGTTCATCTTCGTTCACATGGCATTAACTTAGCAACGCTGGATACTGAATCACAGGTTTTCAGAGATTTCATGCTCAACACCAAAGGGACCAAAAAATGTTCAGCTAATTATAATTAGGAACATATAATCCTGGCATTAGGGCTATAGATAAAGAATAGAAAAGAAAACACAGGGTTTAAATAGGTAATCATCCCATGGATTCTTTTTGAATTGAGGACATAATAATTATTCTCTGTTTCTGAACCATTGAGTAAGGTTTAAATTTTACTTCTTTCAATAAGAGAAAAAGAACTCACAGAAGTGGCTAAAATAGTCTCTAGACAAAGGCCCTCATTATAATCTTACTGTAAGTATAAAAGTAATTTTTTAATCATAACCATTGTTCATTAGTGGCATAGTGTAGTGAGTTATAAAATATTAGGGAATGGAGTTTGAGAGAGAGAGAGGGGGAGAGAGAGAGAGAGAGAGAGAGAGAGAGAGAGAGAGAGAGAGAGAGAGAGTCATGGTTAGCATGTGGATTCAGTTCTCAACTTCCATCTTTATATGGCTTTTGTGGGTTGAAGCCAGGTCCTCAGGCTTATACAGCAAGTGCCTTTTCCTGCCGAGCCATCTTGCCATCCTGGAAATAAACTTTGAAAGAGGTAGTAGATAGAAAATTCTATAGGGAAGAAATTATTAAACATGAATATAATTTCATATAACATTTCAGGTGCAACATTTGAAAATAATCTCTCATCTTTCATACCTTTTCCAGTTTCCATTTGAGCAAGTCTAGCCAGAGTGATTGCAATGATGGTTTATTTGAAAGTCCTTGGTTTGGAAATGTTTTGTTATATTTGTCTAGAGAGGAAAACAAGACAAGAAGAAAAGAACACAAACTAGAGGATAAAAAAATAAAGCATTATTTTCTCATTGAAAATTCACCTTCCATGTTGACTTTCATATGAATAGGTTCTATTGCATTACATAAGGAATTTGGAGAGCTATACATGCATTACTCAAACCCAGGACTCTGAAACCTCAAAAAAAAAATTTCACTAGGCCAATTTAACACAAAGCCCTACATGAGGTTACTCTATTTACAGAGAGAAAAAACAAACAAACAAAAACAAACAACAACAAAACCCCAAGAAGTTAGGTAAGTGTGTGATGACAATCTACATGTTCAGCATCAGGCAAGGTACTGCCGGACATTCCTCAATTTAAAAAAAGAAAAAAAAAGGATATATGAACAACAGATAGAGGTAGACTGTCTCATTGACTTGAGATTGCTGAAATTTATAAAAGCATAGTGAGAGACATTTGCTTTTTCTTTAGCATCCATATAGTGTGCTTCCCTCAAGGAGGTCAATAGTGTATGACCGCATTCTTTCCTGTTTGTTCCCCAGTGCCATATAAAGCTATGTCCCTAAGCCTGGGCACATTCACATTTGCATGGATCTGCTGAGCTCTTGCTGCCCTGGGCGGGCGTGCCTTCCACAGCTCCAGAAAGGTTTCATTGACCATCTGCTTAGTGAGAAGGTCACAGCAGGACTGCAGGGTGCTTCAGGTCACATTATGCTCTAGAGTGTTGGTGAAGCTAACAAGGAACATGCAAGTAATCAGGATCTGAGTTCTTCCTCAGGGAGAGATGACCCCTATGGGCAATAGCAGTAACAATTTCAGCTTTCCAGATTAAGGAAAAGGCAAGTCACTGGAGTGGCTAACGTGGAATGTCCACGGGAGGATTACAGTCACAGAGACTGAAAGTTTGAGGGATTTGTAGTAGAAGACTTTGAATTGATGAATTGTGGGACTGGGTTTCTGATGAAATTTTAGTTCTGTACTTTTCAGAGATTTTAAGATGCTAATAGGCATCAAAAAGAAGAAAGGATATGTTGCACCATGTACGATCTGTTTGTTCTGTCCCCATCCCCAACCCCCAAGCCCCACCTGCCATGGAATTTTGAATGTGCTATATATCCTGGGGAATTTCAAATGCTTTATAATCTGGTAGCATTAATACTGCCCTTAGAAAATATTCTTACTTTAAATCTATTCTGGAAATCTATCTGAAAATCACTCACTCTCTAAGCTGGAAGACAGTCTACTATCTGTCCGGTGGAGTCTGAGAGTTGAGCCATGTCAGAGAAAAATGAAAGCAAACAACAATCTCCAAACACAGGCCCACGTTATCATTTCTTGGCCTGCAGTGATTCAGGGACTGCACCAGAAGAGCCAATTCCATCTCCGAACTCTGAGTTCAAGTGTCCATTCTGGTTCGATAACCCCACTTGGTAACAGACCTTGATGTTATCTGAAACAAACACCCTCTTCCTTTCATCTCTTCCACACTAGTAGTTCCAATTGTTTGTCCCAGGGCACAGTGTCCGGGACCTCGCTGACCTCACCAGGCTGAAATGGATATCCAAGTTTGCCAATGTTCGTCTTGACATCAGAGAGTAGATACACATCCCTCCCATATGGTTTAAGCTAACCCTCCTTCACATTCTAACTATTTTGTAGTCATCAACACTCAACCCATGTTTTTAATACCATGTCCATCAACACACATTTTGAAGTTCTTTCTTTAAAAAAAAAAACATTAAATTATTGACAAAAAAGTTCATATAAACTCCTGCTAACCCCCATCTCCTCATAGCCCTTCCTCTTCTGCTAATGTTGGAGTTTATACTAAAATCCATCTTGTTATCACTGGTCCAGTTTCATATGGCCTATTTTATTTATTTATTTGCTTGTTTGTTTATTTATTTACTGGCATACCCTTTTTGATCTCCTGAACTCAGGTCTCCATCAGGTTGATCAGCTGTTTTTAGCCGAGACCAGATCAAATATTAAGTAAGAAAAATCTGACCACCTCAGAAGTGACATTACTGATCCATTTTTAATTAATCCATCCAGGTGAAGGAAGTTCCATTCACCTGTCAAACTGAGCATCCACAGGAGTCCTCAAAACATGAAGTTCTCTCAGATCTCCCAAAACTATGTCTACTTCACTAGTCACGTAAACGGAAAGTAGCTGTAGCAATAGACAGTATGCTGACAGAGACGCTCACAGATACTCCCGTATGGGGTCTACGGAATACCCACAGCAACATGTCTTCCCTCTAATTTGATAATTAACAAATACACATCAGATACAGTCCAGTGTCCATGTCAGGGCCAGGAGGGAGATGTTTGGATGGTATCTTATCTCTGAATACATATAAATTGACTTAGAAGAGAAATCTTTTTATATGTCATTGAATTTTCTTTGTGGGTTATATATTTTGTATTTCAGCCCATTCAAAATAATTCATTCAATAAACCACACACAGCTAGACGAGGGGAAGGTGCCTGTGATCCTTGGTTAAAACAAAAATTCAAAATTTGTATTTGGCTTCACAGTAGAAAATTATAAAAGTACCTAATATTCTATATACAGATAGTAAAAATGTGGCTTGGAAGTTCTCATAGTAACCAAGAATTGTGTATATAATAGAATCAACTTTTATCTTTCAACATATATGTTAAACATCTTAGATAGCTTTCAAAGTGTGTACAGTCTTCACACAAGCCTCTTAAATTCCTTACCACTATCATTTGCCTGGCCAAGTCTCTCTCTTTCTCCATTTAAGCCCCAGGGCATTTGTGTTGACTGTGATGAAGGACAACACTTTCCTGCAATTGCAAAATATCCCACGAATACAAACAAGAGAAAAATATAAGTACCTGTGCATTCCAGCTCCATCACTTTGGTGAAATTCAGATTGGAACGTTGACTGCCCCCTGGTGGTGAGATGGTCTTTTTTTTTTTTTCTTTTACTTTGGACTTTCTAGGATGTCTTCATAAATCACCTCTCTCTCTTGCTGGTGACGCGCGTGTTTTTCTAAGATGCCACAGTGTGATGGAGAATTCCTTGTTTTGATAAACAGTGCATCGTTCTCTCCAGTTAGGAGGGCAGCACACTGGACCAGTTCATTGAATATGATGGAGGTGAGGTTTTGTTCCAAGATCCCTATGTTCATATTTTTTTTTTATTAAATGTTAAAATTAAAATACACTAACTAGAACAGGTAGAAACTGTTTTGTGATTTTATTCAGTCAACTATGATCTCTACGACTAAAAAAAATGTTCTAATGAATTGCAAAAACTAGTCAATGACTGCTGCTTCAACTGGAGCTGATTGCAGGTCGGCTGCGAGACTCACACACAGAATCTGTTCCCTATACTGTAAGTCACTGACCTGTGGACGAAGTACATGAACAACCACCCCACTATTGTTGTGGATCTCTGGTAGACACCAGAGGTAGCCCCAGCTTCTGTCCTCTGTCCAGAGAAACACCAAAGTCTCTCATAATAATGACAAAAGTCATTCTTCAGAGGACAAGTTCTTTATTCAAACAAGCTCATCACCTGGAAAAGGGGCCCTACAGGTGAACTTTGGATTGTCATAGAAGACTTAAGTTATTATAGCTACAAATCTAAATACTGATCATGATTGTGAGCTAGATGAGAACTATACAAACACGGCCTTTCTACATAAGCCAAGTTTTGATTTATCGATCCCCATCTCCTTCCTTGCCAGAGGATCGTTCAATGACTAATGGCACCAGAGGCCTCTGATTGCATATGCAAGAGATCTTGTTCTCCAAATCCCTTAAATTAGGTCACACCCTTTGTGTACATGTGCTGGCTGGCTTCAAGGTACCAAACTGTGCCGAATGTCAAGGTAGTTGGAAACCCTACTCTGTGAGGTACATTACACTCCCATAAACCGCTTGCTTACAGGAAGAATCACCAATATCAATGCAGGTGCAACTTCAGCCTCTGATGTCTATGGTCTGAGGCAGGGCAACAATGTTCTAAAGAATTCTTTTGTTTAAGTTGTATGGGCTTAGGAATGCTCTTTATGGGCACTTTCTTACCTTCAAGCAAAGGTATCCTCACATCCCCAGCAATCCTCAGACTCAGTCCTCTCTGATCCTCTTTGGAGGATATTTTAGTTGCCAAAATAGGACCAAGTGTTGCAGAGATTGGAAATGAAGAGAAGCAAGGGTGGAGTTGCAAAAGACATTGCCTGAAGACCCCTGAAGACCACCTGCTTTTAAATACCAAGCTACTCAGAAAAGGGGGCATTAAGTTTGGGAGACTAGTTTGACGTTTGCAAGGTTATCAAGGAAGAATTGAGACCATTTTGGTACCACTCTTTTGCAAACACCAGTCCAAAATAAATAAGCGGCACAGCTGTGGTACAGAAAGCCTCCTGTGAAAATTATTTTCATGTGTGTGGCTTTTTAAAATGAATTTCCATCAATCTTTCCATGGGTTTTGGTCCACTTTAGTTTGACTATAACTATATTTTTCCAAAAAGTTAAGGGAGGTGACTCTCTATCAGGGACCATCTCTATTATAGCCTCTCTTTTTTTCACATTGGGTTTGAGGCTGGCCACATATTTACTCAATACTCAATAATATGCTACAGAAGTTGGTTTGGTTTGAAGCAATGCAAATGATTGCATTTGGGTAGCTGCCCACCTCCCTCATCCTGCTATCTCCCAAGACCTCCCCTCCTTAAACACTCAGAATTCTTGGCTTTGCTATTTATAGTTCACAGGGCAGCCCTGGCTTCTCCCACCCACTGTTGCTCCAATTTGAAACACATGGGGAGGAAAGAGAGGAAGGGGAGTTTGTGGGAGGAGAGGTGGCAGAGCCACACCCATTGTGAACCACCACTCCATCCTGTTTGCATGTGGTTAAACATACACACAGAGAGAGAGAGAGAGAGAGAGAGAGAGAGAGAGAGAGAGAGAGAGAGAGAGAGAGAGAGTTCACTAGGACTCCCTTCAGTATATCCATGTATACTGGTCCAACTACAATTTGGTTTCTCATTGTCTGACTCATTCTGACTGTGGCATAAATATGTTTCATGGCCATATGGAGAGAAAGCCAATAGAGATTCCTTAAATCACAGACTCCCAGGCTTGAAAATAAATGGGCAATGGTAAGAATGCAACTCCCTTCTCATAGTTTTCTCAGAAATTATCATTTTCTGAAAGTCCTGAACCTGCTCCCATTAAAACCCAATTCCTGGAAGTTGTACTCAATAGAAAATACACATACATTTTCACTCATATACACAAACATAAAAAAAAGTGTTTCAGAAGATTTGTAATAGTAATCTGACAACCTCTCCCTTCTTTACTCCTGTAACATAAACTCTGTCTATACTAATTGTTAGATGTGCTAGCTTTGTTTAAGTAGAAATGACTCTGATTAAATATTAAGAGAGAATTTTCAGCAATATGCACTTATCTTTTACAAAAGTTGAATAGATCTCCTATCACCTCTATCATATGCATTCAGCCTGCTCTGGTTTTCTTTGCACATTTGGTTTTGTTGATACGCTGTTTCAGGGCTATGTCTATAGCCAGTTTTTCCTTCCTATGAGTAAATGGTGGTAGAATGACAATAATATGTAGGAAAATGATGAAAAATATCAACATAGCAGGTGAGCATTGCAGCCACGACTTATAAGTACAAAAGGAGTGGTGGCCATGCTTCATTTGGGAGAAGCATGAGAGTCAGAAACTTTGGGTCAAAAAGCCCTACCTTTGAACTCTGTTTCATCCCTAGCTTTGCCTTGGGGGCCTCAGTCTCCTCACCTACCAAATGGTGTGGAGAAGGGAGCACCCATAACATGAGCAATGCAAAACTTAAGCCATCTACAGCATACAAAATATATATTGTCATTTCATGTGCATAGGTAATGCCTCTTAAAGGTTTTTTCACAGTGTTTTACTGTTTTGTTTTGTTGAAAGGCTTAAAAAAAAATCACTGACATTCAAATTCAGAGGAAGATTCAACCATGATTCTCTAGTTGTGCCCCATGTCTCCTATTCTACTTTCTTTCCATTGGTCTCTTTGTATTTGGTGTGTGTGTGTGTGTGTGTGTGTGTGTGTGTGTGTGTGAAAATTTTGTGTATATGAGTGTAAGCACACATCTCAGGCCATATGTTTGGAGGTCAGAGGAGAATCTCAGGTATTCATTCTCGATTTCCACCTTGCTTGATGCAGGGTCTCATGTTAAGGGCTTTGGACATCTGGATTACCCGACCATTGAGTTTTTGGAAATCCCCTCTCCATCTCCCATCTCATTGTGTGAACGATGGGGTTATAGACTTGCTACGACGTCTGGCTATTACATGAGTTATGAGGATTCAAACTCAGGTCCTCAGGCTTGCCCAATCTCAGTGCTTCATTATTTTTAATTCAACAAGATAGTTGTTGATTTCAATACAGGGATTTAATGATGGTATAAATTTTTACCTTGTAATCGATTGACTGATTTGTGTCCTGACTGATATTGGTGTCCTATTGCAGTTCATCCATGGGAGAGGATGCAGTTGGTATAAAGATATAGCCAGTCAACCTCATCCAAGATTGTGAAATATAAAGTATCCTGAGAGTCTCTGTTCATCAGGATCCGCTCTTGAGACAAAGAGCTATCCACTGGAGATTGGAGGAGGTCCAACAGGAAGACCAGGCCAGGCCTTAGAAAATGTCAAACCACGAGGGATTTTTCTTAAATTGATTGATAACAGCTGATCATACATCCTACCCATATGTGCTCCCCTCCCCAAACCCACACACATAACAGAAAAGGAAAGACCGAGCAAGAAGGAACAAAATGCACATTGAGTATTCCTCATGGCCCATCCATGTGTTGTCTCCATGAGTCTCCGTGGTCCTCCGGAATGCAAGGCTTCTTCCTTTCCAGGCACAATAGATGCTGAGTCATGGAAGATCTCAGAGAAAAACTGGAAGGCTCAGTGCTTATTCCTAGAAGAAAGTGAAAAGTTGAATGTCAATCATTCAATTTAATTTAATTTGTCTCTGAAAAGTCTATTCTAGCTGTGGTTTCTAAAAGAATGGCTAATAACACAACAGTTTTGTATCTGTATCAAGAAAAATTATGTTGGAGAAAGCTAAATCTGTAGGAAGCTGATCAACTCCATCAGTGTAAACTAGTCCTAAGGAAAAGGGGGTTTTTTGTTTGTTTGTTTGTTTTTTGTTTTTTGTCTTTTTTGTTGTTGTTTTGGTTTGGGTTTTTTTTTGTGAATTTTCAAGAAAGGGTTTCTCTGTGTAGCCCTGGCTGTCCTGGAACTCACTCTAGACCAGGCTGGCCTTGAACTCAGACATCTGCCTGCCTCTGCCTCCCAAGTGCTGGAGTTAAAAGTGTGCACCACCACTGCCCGGTGGGGGGAAATTTTTAAATTACTTTATGACAAGCCTAATATTTTGGTCCTAAAAGTGCAAGTTCAGATTGTTATGGATTACATCAACATAGGTACTTCCATTTGAATGTTTCCTTAGGTACAAAATAACATGGAGCTGATTGTGAGTGAAAGTGCTGGAATGGCGAAAAATCATTTTTTCTTTGGCTTGCACTTAGTGTTTAGATTACATTCAGGATCTTCTTTGGTTCATGATCCATCTGTGTCTATCAGAATATTTACCAATGTACATCAGTACATCATGGCTCTTCAAAAGGCTTGCTAAGAGTCTTTGAGAAACTCTTTTTGCTCAAAGATGAATTTTCATTGAATCCCTTTGCCCCAAAGTATTTATCATACACATTCAAAGACTTGACACACGTTGCTGGCTCAAACAGATCCAAACACTCATTGCTCTTCCGTAGGTGTGCCATTGGTATGATATCATATCTTTTATCGCATTTCATAATGCTTTCCAACAACATCTAAGGATAAAACAATCCTCTAATCCCACCAATATAGAAGATCCATTTAAACAAAAGAAATTCTAATATTTTCATGATATTTTATACTATCTACCAATCATAACTCCATCAACTTCCATTTAGCATTTTATTAGACTAAACTTTACATTTTAAACATCTTTACAAAACTCACGTTTGCAAACAGAATTCATTAATCACAAATAAGTACAATTAATGAATCAAAGGCTAAAGTGTGTTTGTTGGTGCTAATTCTCTGGGGATGGATGGCAACAGGATCTGATCCCATGTCAGCTTGTTTTCTGTTTATGTGATCCCTATACATCAATTACTCTCCCACTTCTGAATGAAGATGCCAAGGAACAGACAATCATATGAGGCACAGAAGAAGTAAAACAAAATTCAGTTTCTGTCTTATGTTGTGGACCCCTAGGTGCTGCTATGATTACTGAGGTAACTGCCCATTCCTCTGAGTGGGCCCTAGCTCCTAGTGAACACTTGCATAATGGTCCATTCTTAAAAGCAAAGTGAGTTGGTTAGTCCATTTGGAACTTCACAGGAACATAAAGTGGTCATTTTTGCCACTTGTTCTACCACTCTCCAAAGATTGCTGACTCTGTTTTGTGATCCAGTTCCCAGATTTGATTAATACCTGGGATGTAATTTTTCTTGGACAGGTAAACTGTAGTCATTGTTACTGTTACTGTACTGTTATTGATCTGGTACAATAGCAGGATATAAGCTGTTCAGTCTTGGGGAAGTATTTGAATATAACCCTCTCCTTTGTATATTAAATAAAAAACAAAAAATATGAACAAAATAGCCATGAAAGGGATTGTAATGGTCATCTTCTAGTAATAGGGACGAAGGAAAACTCAGTTTAACTCTTCTCTTGTCTTCAATTTATGTTCCCAGTCACCCTTCTTGATACAAACCAAAAGGCTTTGCTGGTGTCACTCTCCCATCCACATGGCTTCCACATGATGAGAACCTAAGGCTTATTTTCACAATGGTCGTTGCACATTGGCATATCTTTTCAAATAAGTTATAATCTCAGATATGTAATCATGTTTGCAGGACTGCATCAATAGGCATTTTAAATGAGAGAAACTCCTTTCAAGTTGACAAATTATTGTGTGGCTGTTTTTTACTTGCATTATCATCATGATCCAATGTCTCTAAAGGACAAATGTAAATTTTGTACATTGCAACACATTTGTCCTTTAGAGGCTTTTTTGGAATAAAGGAAGAAAGTACAAACAAGATTAAACTGTGGCCTCTGACTTTTAGAAGAAAATATATGTGGATCTCAGATTCACTGCAAATATCAAAAGGAGAATTTGTTGCCTATGTCCACTGTCCACATCAGACATTACTGATATTTACAATTTGACAGGGATTTTTAGCAGCTTTTAATTTATGTATATATTTATATCTTATATATAATTGTGTATCTTATAAATTATACTATTCAAGTTCTATCATATATATATATATATATGAGATAAAGATAACAATTAGCAAAGACAACAATTATCCAATGTTCATTATTATTCACTACACAAAATCTATCATATTCCATGAGTGAAAGGCATTTTATATGCAATAAAGTGACATTTTCCAAAATCTACTATAAATCCCAGTGTATGTTAAATTTCTCTATGGAGAGTCAAATAGCAGTGGTGTTCCTTACAGAGTAGAATTTAGATTAAGAAGCAAGTAGGCAGGCAATGTCTGTTCCAACATTAGGAGAAAGAGAAGGTGGAAAGGAAGAAAAGAAGGAGGGAGGGGGAGAGAGGATACGGAGAAGGAGGAAGAAGAGGAGCTCTTGAAACATCTCAGTTTACATACAGTGGCCCTTCTTGGTCTTGCTTTGGAAAGGAGGATAATTTGGGGAGCTGTCAATCCCCATCAGGCCAATTTAAGCTGTTCCAGGGCAAGAAGCTTCCACTCAGTAAGGAGAGTTCATCTCCACAGTGCAGCTATAAATACACTTGTGAATACGTGCGCAATCAAGATTCTCTAGCATACGCATATACATGCGACCAAGATTCCTTAATAAGTGCATATATGTGCAAACGAGATTCCCTAACATGTAAAAGATGACAGACAACCCCAAATTGGACAAAAATGAGTAAGTCCGAGGTTGCTCAGACAAGCTCCATTTCCTGACTCTTCTCCACACAGATGTAAAAAGGCAAGTGCATGCATGGGGTGGGCCTGGAATGGGGCTCTTCATCCAAAGTCTTGGGGCAGTGAATATAGATGAAGTAGGTGTCAGCACAAATGTTCAGGACAAGAGCTGTGCTGAGGGTTGATAAGCAGAAATCTCCTGACTTTCCAAAGTTGCAGCAAGAATTTTCTTGATATCAAATCTCAGAGCAAGGCCAGGTGTTCAGCATTTTGTGGAGATAAGTGAATTTAAAACATTGTTTTTATCATTTGTTTTGAGTCATAAAAAGCTAGGAGAATAGACCAGGAGGTCCCAGCCCTTCTAAGAAACAGACTGGAAGTCAGCATTCCATTTGGCCCACCATAATTAAGAGAATAGGCAAATTCAGATCCCCTATCTCCCCTAAACTTTAATATGAAAAAACAATCATTCCTATTTTTACGGGGTATTGGGCTAGAGAACTGCATCTCTATCAGGGAATCAGGAATTGGGAAAAACCCTAAGAGTCCAAGATCATGCCATCAGGTCTATTGACCAATCTTTCATGGCGGGAACTAGTTGTAGGAGATGACATGTGTATGGGTGGAAATAACCTTCAAAATGATCTGTGGGAAACTGTTAGGCAGAACTACATGGTAAGCATGCTTCCCTCAAAGGGCAAAGCATACAGCTGATAAAGCAGAATAAGGCATCTGCTCTGACACCATTAACCCTGTCAACCCTAGAACTCCGCTATTCAATGTCCCTGACTCAGAGCAAATGAAATTTTAAGGCAAAATTTCTAAAGTCAGAATGAATTATCATAGACATTCTGTTGGCTGTTAAGAAAAAAAAATAGTTTAAAGTTAAATGATTTTAGGAATAAGTCATATTAACCAGTCTCAGAAGCTGAATAGGGTTTCATGTAATTTTTCTAAACCTTAATAATATCACCTGCTCATGGAGAAAGCCATCAGGGTATAAGTTATTGCAGAAGCTATTGCAAATCTGCCTGCAGGAGCACAGTGAGTTTCCAAGGATACTTTCTCTTCACATTAGTGAAATGGTTCTAGGCAAAAGTCTTCCTGTTCAAGGCTTAGACAACTGGGGGTTTGCTCTCTGCAATAAGAAGGCACACAGACTCTCCAAGTTGGTTAAAAAAATAAATCAGTGTCATTTTATGAGTTCTATGATGAGGGAGAAATATGAAGAACACGAATAGCAGATGAGCAAAGAAGTCAATGCACTTTTGACAGGCTATAGACATACATCTCCCCGACTTTACAAAATGGATGACTGACCGACTACTCAAAGCACAATACTTGGGAAGTGAAGGTCTGAGAACGGAGGCTTGGAGTAATAGAGCATGAGGAGTCTTACCTCCTGCTGCTTGACCTATAGATCGCTTGGGGTGGGGGTAATGAGCACTCTTGACTCCTTGGTGTTAGAATAAACAATCCCCTGGGCTCAAGTATCAGCCATTTAAATAAATTCATGAGACAGAGGAAGTGATGTTTACGAGCTAGAAGTCTGGGTTCCCTTTTCAAACAACCCTGGGTACACAGATCACAAAATAGAAACCTGATATAATGGGAAGAAAACGAGAGGAAATGGCACATGATGAACTTCATAGCCTGATGTAGAAACCCTTAAATCTAACACAGAGAGAGAAGATAAAACAGAATGACCAGATTGCCACCAAATTCAACAAATCTTATCTTGAAAAAGCTTCTATGTCCTTGTTTAACTAAGATTGAAAAAAAACTCCTATTTTCCTTATATGAAATCTACTTTCCAAGCTTATAACCTGTTTCTATTTTTCTCTATAAATTTCTACTTTCTCTATAAATGATAAAAAATAGTGTTGAAGATCTGTCCCAATTAAGCATGTGTTTAAACACTTTTACTAAATGCAGTTTCAGTCATTAATATTGTAAGACAACAATATGTGAATTTATGTACCATGAACAGTGACACAGAAAAAAAATTAGATATACTATTTTTCTATGTAAATGAATGAAGAGGTAGGCAGAAACCGTGTATTCTATATTGTAAGAAAAGCCAATTAACTGCTTAGTTTCAGCCCAGGAAGAAATAGAGTACATTTTCAAGGAAGCATAAAAATATATCTACTCATGCACACCATAGGCGAGGATGAGGGTTTGGCCTTACCACCAAAGCCTTTGAGCCACTGGCCTACCAGTGGCTTTGTTGCAGTTCTAGTCATTTTTAGAACTGTCTCTGGCCTCTAAACTAGAGCTGGAGTGTTAATGTTCTTTTCAGATGTATACTGGGAGCCCTTATAGAAAGGGGTATTTAAGTCACCTGAGCAACTGAAGGTGTGAGTACTAAATAACCTTCTGTTTGTTTTCCTCAGCCCCTGCTCCCTGAGTGCAGCTACTCAACGTCCTTCTTTCCCAGCCATTCACACTCAGCTCTGGAGTCTAAAGACAAGTTTTGTTTTGTTTTGTTTTGTATTTTTGTTTTTTTTTTTTTCCCGAGACAGGGTTTCTCTTTATAGCTCTGACAGTCCTGGAGCTCACTCTGTAGACCAGGCTGGCCTCAAACTCAGAAATCCGCCTGCCTCTGCCTCCCAAGTGCTGGGATTAAAGGTGTGTGCCACCACCTCCCAGCTAATGACAAGTATTTCTGGAAGAATCAACGTGACCCAGGTGTCCTATTGTTTCTGTAAGTCATGTGCCTTTCTCTACCTGCCATCTGTGATCTAGCACTCTAGCACCCTTCCTCCTTCACTATGTGTCGGCTCTGTCTCTGTCTTTCTCATATGCACACGCATGCGCACTCTCATACACACACGCACACACACACACACACACACACACACACACACACACACACACACAC
>JADRCD010046647.1:11233-31979 GCA_019843815.1 Montemys delectorum | reverse complement strand
CTTATTTCTTGAATTTCTCCACTAAGGTATATAGTAGTCCTTGTATTCACTACTTGTTTCATTAAGGCAACAAAATACTTGACAAGAGAAATTAAAGTAACCAAGGGTTTGTTTTTGGTCACAGTTGTACATCATAGCAGGGAAAGGGTAACAGCAGGGGTGGGAGTAGCTGTTCACATTGTGTACACAGTAAAGACACAGGATGTAGTGAATGATTACACTCAGCTAGCTTTTTCCTTTCGTGTAGCCCAGGACCCACCAGAAGCTAAGACCTATATTTAGTTTGAGTCTTTACACCTCAATTAAAATAGTCTAGATAATCCTTATTAAGCAGATTCAGAAAAATATATCTATGGTGATTGTTAGCCCCACCAAGTTGATAATCAAGATTAACCATCACAGTTACCATAAAGACACTCAGATTTAATTGTGTGACGCTTTATACCTGCTCTTCCTACTGACTTTTCCATGTTCCATATTAAGCTCTGCCAGTACCATAATACTCCTGGATTTTGTTTGTTTGTTTATTTGTTTGTTTGGTTTTTGTTTTTTGTTTTCCAAAATCCTCAGATCCAGCCTTTACTTTTACTCTTCCTCACTTGTCAAAAGAACACAAATATCAATCCTTTCAACCCCAGTTTTCAAAAACCATCTGAAAGCCTGCCATTCACCACCTTCATTTCTCCCCCCTTGTGGTTCTCTGCCTTTCTAGCTCCATTTGTTCGGTTTTTTTGTTTGTGTTTGTTTGTTTTATTTTGTTGTTGTTTTTGTTTTGGTTTTGGTTTTGGTTTTGTTTTTTTAAAGACAGTTTCTCTGTATAGCCCTGGCTGTCCTGGAACTCACTCTGTAGACCAGGCTGGCCTCGAACTCAGAAATTCAATTCGCCTGCCTCTGCCTCCCAAGTGCTGGGATTAAAAGCATGTGACACCACTGCCCAGCCTATTTATTTACATTCCAGTCATTGTTTCCCCCTCATTTCCCACTCCCACAGTTCCTCTTCCCATTTCTCCTCCCCAATGCCTCAAACAGGCTGCTTCCCCCCACCCCGGAGACCTCCCTCCTCCCCTCCCCACCCCCAGCCTCAAATCTCTTGAGGATTAAACGCATCTTCTCCCACTAAGGCCAGACCAGGCAGACCTCTACTTATACATGTGGCAGGACCTGCCCATGTATGGTCCTGGTTGTTGGTTCACTCTCTGGGAGGTCCCTGGGGTCTGGGTTAGTTGAGTCTGCTGATCTTCCTTTATCTCACTATGGTTCATCCCTCACAGGGTCTATCTTCCACTTAGTGGTCAGCTTTGTTTTACAACAACCCCTGACAAAGCTTTCCATCTCACAAAAAAATAAATAAATAAACATAAAATCTTTACTATGTTATTGTAGACTACAGAAGCCCTGGTACCTCTCTTTCCCTTGGTCACACCCCTTGCCACTCTTACTGCATAGTCTACAACTCCTCTCCCAGGCCCTTCTCTCCAGGTACACATAAAAAAATTGACTTTTTCTTTCTCATAGTTGCCTTCTTATTTGTTCATCTCTCTACCTGAAATGTTCTGGGGTTAGAGGTCATTATGTCCTCATTCCTGGCTTCCTGTCTGAGGTTTCTTAAACACTGCCACATGCCCAGGACATCTTCTGCTGACTTGGTCTATAGCAGTTTCCTCATACTGCTAATTCACTATCTGACTCTATCTACATTATTTTGCTTCAGCCTACTTGATATTTTGTATGCTTAAATATTTTTCTTTATTATGGAATTTTTTAAGCAATAATGATAGTATGTGATTTGCTGTTTGTTGTTTTTCTCACTAATACGTTTTCAGCCTCAGCCTTTAGCATAGACAGTCATTTAAATGAACAAAAGAATATTTAACATCACATATATTGCAAAATGTATATTGTAATAACTTTTCACAGGAGTCTTGGAAAATACCTCTGCTTTATTGATTACAACTTATAAATCTTACAACTTTGATGAAAATAACTCACTTTTAAAAGAATGTTTGAAAAACTACACAGCAATCAGAAGATGAATACCCAAGACTACATTTTTTAGCATTGTTTTCTATAGGAAAGTTGTCAACAAGTCTTAACAGATTGTCAAAGAATAAATAATCATTTATTTAATAAAATGTGATTCAGCATTTATAAGAATGAGATAAATCTCTGAATTGTTATAAAAGAATTCCTACAATGTATTTTAAATTAAAATTCAAATTGTAAGGAAAACATACATACAAAAATTCTTCCCTGTATTCATAATCTATACTCTTTGCTTGTGAATGCTTCTAATTTGCCAAGTGATTTTGCTTATGCATTGTTTCAGGAAATTGTGATATCACTAATATCTACTCACAATTGCTAGCACTAAAAGCATCCTTATTTCTCTTTATGGCTGTAAAGTACACTTATTTTACTCTAGGCTCTATTAGACTAATTTCTCAACTCTAGACTGACTTTCAAGTCAATCACTACTGCATAATTGTAATTTCTTTGCCCTTTACAATTCCTTAACAACAAAGAACTGTTCAGAGACAACGTCTAGCATAGGCTCAGTTGTTTCAAGTCTGCAGTACATATTCTTCATTGTCAAGCTTCATTTAATGCTAACTGTCATATTTATTTGAGGACAAGTAATACAATTGGGAGTTTTTAATAGATAACTTAAGTATTAATATACTTATGCATGTTTGCCTTTGTGTGGACTATCTATGCAATAAAAGTTCCAGTCAAATTCACATCAGCAATATTAGTTAAGATCAATGGAAATGCTAACACCCCTTTTGGTATCCCTTTATATATAATGTCATTAAGAAATAAATATTTTAGAAGGTAAAAGTTCTACTCATTATTATTATTTAATACAACCATTACGTTGACACTGTTGGCTTTAATATACTTTTAATCCAAAAAAAATGTACTTTAAATGCCAATGTTCTTAGAAGTATGAATTTGGAGTAAGGTAGATGATTTTAATAACTGTAACCCATATTTTAAGTATAAAAATAAAAACAAAAATTAAGTAATTTTTTTTATTTTATATGCATTGGTGTTTTGCCTGCATGTATCTGTATGAGTGAATCCAGTCCCCTCAAACTGAAGTTACAGACAGATTTGATCTGCTCTTTGAGTGCTAAGAATTGAACTTGAGAATTCTGAAAGAGCAGCTAGTGCTCTAAACTGCTGACACATCTCTCCAGCTACTAAAACCAAAATGTTTAAATGTTGTTTGCAATTTCATGATTTATATAGATCTACTGACATGTTTATATTTTTTATTCCCATTAACAAAATGTGCCTTCCAGACTAATATCTGAAATAGTAGATAATATTTTGTCATTAGCATTATAATTTTATTATATGTGCTTCTATGATATGATATTGAGGAGTGAAAGAAAATGTCATTTTTAATCTTGAAAAGATTTTTGCTTATTGCATTGATTTTCTTACTTATGTTTCCTTTATTTGTGACAGAATGTTTATTCTTAAAACAAAGTATTCAGGGAATTTTATATGCATTGCATTTTCAAATTTGAATAACACTCAATTATTAGGTATTCCATGACAGACATAGAGAGCAAACTAAAATACTCAAAAAAAGCCAAAGGATAATTGTTTTGTTTTGTTTTTTTTAGATATTTTCATTATTTACATGTCATATGATTTCTCCTTTCCCAGTTTCCCCTGAAAAACAAACAAACAAACAAAAAACCCCCAAAACAACCAGAACAAACCCCTGTTGCCTCTTCCCTCCCCCTGCTTGCCACCCCACCCTCTCCCACTTATTGGCCCTGGCATTCCCCTACACTGGGGCACAGAACCTTCACAGGGCTGAGATCCTCTTCTCCTATTGATGATCGACTTTGCAATCCTCTACTATACACATGCTGCCAGAACATTCAGTCCCACCATGTATAGTCCTTGATTGGTGGTTGGGTCCCTGGGAGCTCTGAGGGTACTAGTTAGTAATTGTTGTTCATCCTAAGGGGCTGCAAACCCTTCAGCTCCTTTGGTCCTTTCTCTAACTCCTCCATTGGGGACCCTGTACTCAGTTCAATGGATGGCTGTGAGCCTCTACTTCTATATTAGTCAGGTACTGCCAGAGCCTCTCAGGAGACAATTATATCAGGCTGGCTTGTCCTTCCTTCAGCCTCTGCTCCGTAATTAGTTTCTGCAATTCCTTCCATGGATATTTTGTTCCCCCTTTTAAGAAGGAATGAAATGTCCACATTTTGGTCTTCCTTCTTCTTGAGTTTATTGTGGTTTGTAAGTTGTTCTTCCTGTATTGTGAACTTTTGGGCTAATATCCACTTATCAGAGAGTGCATACCATGTGAGTTCTTTTGTGATTGGGTTACCTTACTCAGGATGATATTCTCCAGATCCATCCATTTCCCTAAGAATTTCATAAATTCATTGTTTTTTAAAGCTGAGTAGTACTCCATTGTGTAGATGTACAACATTTTCTGTATCCATTCCTCTGTTAAGGGACATCTGGGTTGTTTCCTCTGGCTATTATAAATAAGGCTGCTATGAATATGGTGGAGCCTGTGTCCTTATTACATGTTGGAGTATCTTTTGGGTATATGCCCAGGAGTGATATAACTGAGCCCTCTGGTAGAACTATGTCCAATTTTCTGAGTAACCACCAAACTGATTTCCAGAGTGGCTGTACCAGCTTGCAATCCCACTAGCAATGGAGGAGTGTTCCTCTTTCTCCATAACCTCTCCAGCATCTGCTGTCACCTGAGTTCTTTATCTTAGCCAGTCTGACTGGTGTGAGGTGGAATCTCAGGGTTGTTTTGATTTGCATTTCCCTGATGACTAAGGATGTTGAACATTTCTTTAGGTGCTTCTCAGCTGTTCAATATTCATCAGTTGAGAATTTGTTTGGCCTGTACCTCATTTTTTAATAGGGTTATTTGGTTCTCTGGAGTCTAATTTCTTGAGTTCTTTGTATACATTGGATATTAGGCCTCTATCAGATGTAGGATTGGTAAAGATCTTTTCCCAATTTGTAGGTTGCCGTTTTGTCCTATTGACAGTGTCTTTTGCCAAGGGGTAATTGTTAATATTGTCTGGCTTATTGACTACAATTAGTATATTGTCATTGATTACTCCTATTTATCTGTCAATTAATGACATGCATGTAAATTAGCATCAACAAATATGTATCGTTAAATGAAAGTCATATTCCACAAGATAAGTGTAGTTACTAAGTGAAATTGAAGTTTATTTCCTTCAAAATTGTACCACTTAAAGATCCAATCCTTCAGTCAAAGAAAAATGCACATTAGCATCTAATAGTCAAAAACATTTATAGCACATATATGCCCTGTAAATGGGAGCACTTTGAAAGATTTCAGTCAAAGATTGACATTTGAGAACCAAAGAAGTAATTACCCTCAAAGCTAGAAGAAAATCAGCAGTTGCTTTTTAGATGACATATAAGATCTTTACAAAGGGAAAACTGGAGATGCTCAGCGGCATCATGGTGGTCTGAGTTTGTAGAAAAAGATGCCTATCTATTTATGTGAGATAAGAAGATGCTGCAGGGCCAGATTGATCCTACTTTCTTTTCTCTAGAAGCTACTACCACTTCAGAAGCTATAAGAAACATGTTCATATTGTGTAGAAAATAGGTATCTGAGTTATAGTATCATTATGAGTTATTTCATTATGTCCTATAATGACAGATAAATTTATTCAAGAAACCTGGGCTCCAGGAATGCAAATACAACCAGGGATGGAAGGCAAAATGAAATCACATTACATATATACAATGAAAATATTAACCAAGAATGTACCTAATATTCATTATATATTTTTAAACATTTTGTTTTCCCTATTTCATAAGTAATATATGATGTGTATAAAACAATAGAAATAAACATAAACAAAAATGTCCTTTGAAAATAAAACCCATGTTCAATCTGAATGTTCTTGGTCACCGTGAACTTGGAATATAAAAATCCTTTATGTTCAATATAAGCAAATAGCCTGTGTGACTAGAATATATGTCAATGGCAGTGTGGCATAATATTGAATAGCAATACTCTGTTCAGGTTAAAGTTCCAGCATCCTCTTCTCTACCTTCAGTTCCTAGTGGTTTAACATGTCTACTTTCTTGACCTCCATGTGTACTAAATGCATTTAAAGTAGTAGAATCTTTTAGTCATAGGGTGGATGTGGGAATATGTTATAATTACTCAAGTATTCTTAAGAACTTAGAATGTTGGAGTTTTAGTCCCAAGTATACACATGGGAGGACTCAGGGCTCCAGCAGCATGTGTATAGCAGAAGATGGCCCAGTCAGTCATCAATGGGAGGAGAGGACCTTGGCCCTGTGAAGGTTCTATGCCCCAGTGTAGGGGAATGCCAGGGCTAGGAAGTGGGAGAGGGTGGGGTGGTGTGCAGGGGGGGGGGGAGGGGGGGGGAACAGGGGATTGTTTTAGTTTTTGGTTTTTTTTATTTATTTATTTTCTTATTTTATTTTCTTTTTCTCTTTTCTTTTGGAGAGGAACCTGGGAAAGGAGATATTGTAAATAAAGAAAACATCTAATAAAAAAAAGATCTTAGAATGTGTCTGGAAAGTAATAAACAATGAAACCTATTGTTTCTCAAGCACAATAATTACAGACTAAGAAATATAATCACAATATAGTAGAAAAGGAATAAGTGTAACACACCAATACATATATCTGATACTAAGGTTAAGAAACTGCAAAGAATCCTCTTTAGGACTATAGCATAGTTCCTTACTCTCAGCCTTTTACCCAATTTCACATTTTTTTCATGATGCATTTTCATTTTGTATGCAAATTAGCATAAAACAATATATAAGACCCAAACACTCATCACTAAAATTCAATAATTAGAAGCACACAAAAGCATCCTTTGTAATATGTAAAGAATATTCATTTTAAGCAATAAGTATTATAAAACTATGATAATTGTTTCATTGACTATTCAAAGAACTCATGTATTGAAAATAATATTGAATATTGATGTTTATATAAGAAAGCTACTCTTTACTTCATCTTCAAGAAGAAAGTTTTTATCCAATGCCAAACTTAAACACTCAATTCTCCATATTCAACTTTACTCAGAAAACTTCACTTTAGCTTGTTTCCTTCCTGACATGTCTGAGGAGAAAATGAAATAATCTGAGATATTCCAGTGGAAACAAAACTATATTCTTCAGCATAGTATAACTGTCAGCACTATTTCGGCCAGTGTAATTGACATTGCCTTATTCTTCACTGACATAATTTGGAATTATATATGTTTAGAGTATGAAATCTCTTTCCAAAACTGGTAGAAAGTCTCTCGAACTCAAGGAAAAGTTATACATTTAAATTATAGTGCAAAAGCTTCAGTGAACTTAAGGAATCATATATGTTCTTCCATGTGGATTGACAGTACTATCTCTCCCAGAAATTACAGTATGAAGGTAGCCAGTATGAAAATATTTCAGTGACTTCCATGTACTGTCACATTTCACTTGTATTCACGTATTCTTAGATGCTGTTTTGCAGGAAAGTCTGTTTCCTTGGAACTGTAGTACTATGTTCACTGCTAAAAGAAATTATAGACTAGAAATTACGTTAACTAGTCAAAATTACCAAAACTGATATTCGAAGGAGGAAATTAAACATCAGTTTCACTCACTTAGGGACCTTGCAAGCTTCAAATAGTAACCTGCTTGAAAGATATGGCCACTGGAGTAAATATGATTAAACCTGCCTCAACACTGATAATGAGGCCAAGAATCTGAGATGAGCTAGTTCATAGGCCATAAGGGAAAACCTCCTACTAGCATTCTATTAAATGAACATAGCAATAAATGACTACTAATGTCATATTATTATATCTATAGATCAGTGCATCAATAAACCCTCATCAAAGAAGTTTCTTGTAGTATATGGTAATTACCATAGATACTTACAAATGAAAAATGTACAAATTGCAAGAGACTTTGGATCACTAGCCCTAAATGATATGTCTTTTTTAAAGATTGTAAGAGCCAGAGATGATGGACTACATCAAGAGAATAGCATTTTCCAGACACAGTTTCAGTGGTGGATACATGAACTTACAGAGACAAGGACAACATGCATAAAACCTGTGCAAGTTCAAGGCAGACAAAAATCCCAGCATGGACAAGAGGAATTGGGAAAAATGCCTCACTCCTAACCAAGAAGTAATTCATAATTGATAGCTGCTGAGAGAAAGAAATTCAATTTTCTTCTATGGAGTGCCATGGGGTTATATCAACCACACTCCAGTTTAGGCCTCATACTTAAAAATAGCCAACACAAATTGGACTCCATGCTTTTTTGGTCTCATTTTGTTTTGTTTGTTTGCAGATTTAAGTGCGAGAAAGAACATGAAATTGGACAGGTAGATAGGAATAGGGAGGATCTTGAAGGAGTTGGGGGGTGGAAGAGAAAAAATATTATCAAAATATGTTATGAAATATTTTAAATGTTATAGTTATAGTTAAATTTGTAAAAATGAAGTGTATTTATACTTATGTCAGAGTATAAACATTTAATCTTTTCTTTAGTTGAGGTATCACATGAATCTATTTTAAATTAGACACGAAGCAACTACTTTGTAAAGGACATTGTACTGCACTAAGGGCCATTGTTAAAGGAAAGACATGCGCTCCCAATAGATAATCTTTTCCCTACAGAAGGGTAGATATGCCATACCTACTCAAATAAAAAGATCTTAATACATGCAATAATACATAATAAAGAGTCATAAATCGGGTGAAAGTAATCAGGAGGGAGAAATGGGTACTGTTATTTAGATGCAATATTCCAGAAAGATATTCACATCTGAATAAAGACTTAAAGAAAATGAACAAGTGAACCACAAAGTTAAGAAAAGGGAGAATGTAAACATCCTGGTGTAGATATATAACATACAGATAATGCAGTCCCAAGTAAGGACACTGTTCTCACAGCAATTCTCTTTTAATGAGGAAGGCAAAAAAAACAAACAAAACAAACAAACAAACAAAAAACAACGGGCCATTCTATTGAAGTGCTTGCTGCAGGGTAGAGTGAAAAACAGAATGAACATTCAATAAGTTAATGCTGTATCTCAAAACTGAATGATTATCTGCAAAATGGAGGCATGTATAACACAGAATGATTATCTCACAGTGAATAAACGATTTTTAGTCATACTGTTGTCGTTGAACATGTATTTAATATTGTAGAATTACTTTAACAAAGGAAAACATATTAGAATTTTTTTATTGTTTGAAAATACTACCTTATACCAAAAATTATCAAAAGATGTTTTCTCAAATATAGTTCTAATTTAACTTGCATTAGGATAGTCTTGGATGTGCTTTGCAGAAACATTTTACTTTAATACAGTAAAGTTTTTAATATCTATCATACAATTAAAGAAATATGTTCCTTTGTCTATACTTTGTTTCTTTATCCCCAAATGAATAAAGAGTTAATGATGCAATTGACACATTAAATGAAACCTTGTTCAAGAGAATGAAGAATAATATTCAGTGAGTCAAGAGTATACGACCTAAGGGCTGGAGAGATGGCTCAGCAGCTCAGATCAGTTATTGCTCTTACAAGAAACCCAGGTTCAATTCCAGCAGCCACATGGCAGATTACAACAATCTTTTATTACAGTTCCAGGTAATTCAGTCTCCTCTTCTGCTTGCCTCAATGGGCACACACATGATACATGGGTGTATTTGTAAGCAAAACACCTATGCATATTTTAAAATGTACTATCTAATATTTGAATGTTGCGTACGTATCAGGTGGTGTACTAGGGATTAAAATACCTCTGCAAATTGTGTATTACTATCCTTATCCTTATTGCATAAGTGTCTTAGTATATTGTCTATGTATAATTCTGAATTCTTAATTCACTAATGCTATTTTATACTCTAAAACACTTTGAAAATAGAATCCTTACTATTTATACCCTCTGATCCTCGTTCTTAGTGTTTGTCCTGAATTAGGATGGTCTTCTACTTGACATCCCACTTCTTAAAAATCATCAAGTGTTTATCTGTCATTAAGCAATCTAGACTCTGACTGCTCCAAGGATAAGCAGGAATCAGCACCATTGGCAGTAGATACAAGTTTACAGAATGAGTCTGCTTGTTAACGAGATCCCCAGAGGTTCTGTTGGCACATTTAAGTTTGAAAAGTCTTGCATTAAGCCAGCATCAAAATCACTTGGGACTTAGCTAAAACTGCATTATTTATAAGAGAACCTGTGGTAGGGTAGCTCAGCAATCTGTGTATTTTTTTCGAGACTACTCTAAGTGATTTTGATGCCTGCTTCTCAAGACTAACTCTCTGGGGATTGAAATCAGCAATACCAATGTCTTGCAGTAGATTGCTGGTTCTCAGTCTTGTCTGCATGAAAGAATTTTGTGGGAAATTTGTAGAGTACTGTGACTCCACAGGATCTGTTTGAACCAAGCATATCCCAGTCTCTGAAAGATGGACCTATGAAATGAATCCACAGTGTGTGTTTGTTTTCATTTGAATATCCCCATGTTAGAAACCATTGATACTGAATTACTTGATGAATACATCATTCTGCATTTATATTTTAGTAAAAATTTAATCTCTCCTAATGAAATATTACAAAGTATGTTCTAATTTACCTTCCATATATGACTATCATGTTTGCCTTCTTGAGTCACACTCTGTCTCTTTGATTTTGCTCCATCTTCTAAAATGCAAAAAAAAAAATATATCAAGCAATAACTTCTCTTTTTCTTTTGGAGTGAACAAAGTAATATATAGGCAATATTTTGAAAATTTTCATATGCTATATAAATATGTGGTTTCAACTTTACTGTATCTGCTATTACATTTTCTCAAATAATGGGAGTATTTATGGAGACAGTCTCAGCTT
Source organism: Montemys delectorum (assembly GCA_019843815.1). Taxonomy (NCBI): domain Eukaryota; kingdom Metazoa; phylum Chordata; class Mammalia; order Rodentia; family Muridae; genus Montemys; species Montemys delectorum. The sequence continues at coordinate 21,060 of JADRCD010046647.1, read as the reverse complement.
TTGTCTTATAATTATGAACATGTGGCCAGAAGTTATCAGATGTCATGGACAATGGAACTTTTACTTCTTAAAGGAGCCAGGTGCAAAAGTTCTAATTAGATACAGTGTGTGCAGCTCATGAAAAAGAATCTTCCCATGAAATTTTACAAGATGGGTTTTTTTGTCTTGATTAACTGTTCAGGAACTCCAAAGGCATGCTCCCTAAATCTTATTATAGGTATGAGCCTTTTGTTACCTTATACTTCCCAACCTGGCAAGTCAAAAGTGACACTGAGATTGTATGCTTCAAACAAGCTACCCAGTGATGATGACAAAGCAGACCCACAAGCCTTACTTTAAGTAATGAGTTCACAGAAAATTCACAGCAATCAAGCAGACACTAGTAATTAATGAAGCCATATTACATCCATATTTTTTATTTTACCAGCATATTTTTCTCTAGTTAATTTGTTATTACCCTTGACCTACAGTTCCCCTATTTGTGCCCATTCTCTCTTAATTACATAGAATATATTTCATATACACATACAGCTCTATAAAGAATAATCAGATTTAAGAGTTTTGGGTTAACTATTCAAATCATAAGCTTCCTCTTCCAATCTTCTCTCATCTCTAAAATTCATTTAACCTGCCTGTTTATATTGGCCAGTGAATATTCTATTCTTGATAGATTGAAAAAAGCAATCATACAGGACTCTTACACGATGTGTAAGAAGGTTGATTTTTATTATTATTCACTTTACATCCGGCTCCCTGTCCTCCATCCCAACCCCTGTGGATATCCTTCCACCCTGGTATATCAAGTGTCCTCAGGTCTAGGTACATCTCCCATTGAGGCAAGACAAGACAGCCTAGTTAGGGGAACATATTTCACAGACAGGCAACAGCTTTGGGAATAGCCCCCCTGCTATAATTGTTCAAGTCCCACATGAAGACCAAGCTGCATATCTGCTACATAAGTGCAGGGAGGCCTAGGTCCCCTGCTCTTTGGTTGTTGGTTCAGTCTCTGAGAGTCCCAAGGGTCCAGGTTAGTTAACTCTTGATTTTCCTGCACTTTTCCTATGCCCTCTGAGGCCCTCAATCCTCCTCGGAACTCTTATGGAAGCTCTATCCAATATTTGGCTGTGGATCTTTGCATCTGTTTGAGTCAGCTGCAGGGTTGAGTCTCTCAGAGAACAGCCATGCTAGGCTCCTGTCTGCCAGCATAGAGAACCACTAGTAGTGTCAAGGATTGGTGCTAGCCAATAGGATGGGTCTTCAATTGGGCTGGTTATTGCTTAGCCATTCCATCAGTCTCTGCTTCATCCCAGTTCCTCTGTTTTTTTGTTTTGTTTTGTTTTGTTTTGGTTTGGTTTGGTTTGTTTTTTTTTTTTGTTTTGTTTTGTCTTGTTTTTGTTCTTTTGTTTTTGTAGGCAGGATAAATTTTGTATTGAACATTTTGTAGATGACTTAGTGCCTCTATCACTCCACTGAGTTTCTTGCCTGGCTACAGGAGGTGACCTCTTCAAATTCCATATCCCCACTACAGTGAGTCTCAACTAAGGTCACCTAATTGATTCTTGGGAACCTACCTTATCCAAGGTCTCTGGCATGTCCTTGCCATGCTGCCGATTTCCATTCATTCTCATGACCATCTGGCCATTTCCCATAACTTTCTCCACACCTGATTATGAATCCCACCCATTTTCCCCCTCCCTTCTTCTATCATGTTCCCTCCCTCCATCTGCCTCCAATGACTATTTTGTTCAATGTTCTAAGTGGAATTTAAGCATCTTCATGTGGGCCTTCCTTCTTGTTTACCTTATTTTGGTCTGTGGAATGTATCATGGGTAATGTGTACTTTATGGCTAATATCCACTTATCAATGAGTACATACCATGTATGACCTTTTGGGTCTGAGTTACTTCATTCAAGATGATATTCTCAAGTTCTGCCTATTTGCCTGCACAATTCATGATGTCTGATTTTAATAGCTGAATAGTGCTCCACTGTGTAGATACATTTTCCTTATCCATTCTTCAGTTGAGGGACATATAGATTGTCTCCAGTTTCTGAGTATTATGAATAAAGGCCGTTGTGAACACAGTTTAGCAAGTGTCCCTGTGGTATGCTGGGACATCTTTTGGACATGTGCCCAGGAGTAGTTTAACTGGGTCTTCAGGTAGAACTATTCCCAGTTTTGTGAGAAACCACCAAATTGATTTACAAAGTGAGTGTACAAGTTTGCAGTAAACAAATTGCATGTTATTGAAAAAGATGGTCTCCTAACATCACATTGGTAGTGTGTTAGAAGCTATGTTTAACTGTAATAGCTCTGGGTTCAGGGGTGAAATACATTGTTGGGTAATGCTGCAACCATTTAGTACTTGCTTTCCTTGTTGAAATATAAGGTAGTGTGCTTTGGTTTAGTGACAAAACAGTAAAAAGCCACGTTATGTGGTTTTTGAGGGAAGAGAAATGTGATTCATTTAGTACATGGTGTTAATGTCTTAAAGAACTGTAAATGATGATCCTTTGTGCAGTATACAAGGTGGGGAATTCTTCTGTGTAGATGTAGCTGAGTGTGTTATGGATTAGATTTCTGTTTTATCAGTCTTCCATTACTTCTCTTGTACAGGACATGGTCTTCACACCTGATATTATTTGCCCAACTTTGTATAAATTTGACACAATCTAGAATCTCTTTGGAAGAGAAAGCCTCAATTGATAAAATACCTCCAGAAGATTTGCCTGTGGGAAAACCTGTGATGAATTTCCTTGAGTGATGTTTAATATGGGAAGGCCCGTCCTACTGTGCATAGTGCTTTCCCTGGGTTAGTTTTTCTGGGTACTATAAGAAAGTCATGGGGAGCAAGCAAACATTATTTCTCTATGCCTCCTGCTTCAGGTCCTACCTCCAGGTTTCTGCCTTGAGTTCTTGACCTGACTTCCCTCAGTGATGTACTGTGATGTGGAAGTGTAAGCTGATAAAAATCTTTCCTCTCCAAATTGCTGTTGGCCATGGTACTTTATCACAGCAATAGAAACCCTAAGACATTATCTAAGTTCTCTTTGGTTTTGTTTATTTTTTTCCTTTTATGACACTTCACTGGTTGTTCCTTAGCTTTTATTCTTGTAGCCCTGTTTGTCTACTTTCAATTCTGTTTTTCTAAGGGCTTCCATTTTTTTTTCTTTTTTCAGAAGGTTGTATAGATAGTATCCTAGTTCTTCATAAGCTAGGCACAATTAAACAGAATAAGATAATATTGAGTCACATACCATAATTCCATACATCAGAGCATAAATCTTATAGATATATGTCCATATAGAAATGATAAAATCTAATGACTAAATCTGGTTGTCTATTGTACATCAAGGTGAATATCATTAATGATAATGTATTTCTGGACTTTGTGAGATAATAAATTTTAAATCACAGAAAGAAATGAAAACTCTCACAAATCAATGCAAATGATATCCTAATTAGTCTGACAGTGGTAATTACTTCATCATGTATATATATATCAAAAAGTCATTTTGTACAGTTAAACATATATAGTATTAATTGACAATTACATATCATATAGCAAGGGGTGAAAATATAGGAAATGCATTGGAATTCATGTAAAATTGGATGGATATCTTGCTGTTTGTAATGCTTGCTTTGGAAAATTTAATAAATTAATAAAAATATAACATTAGAAATATCATACTTAATAATTTAAAAATAGTAGATTTCTGTTAAACTATTTTTTTTAACTTTTATTAGATACAAGTTTGGTATTTATTTTATTTGATACAATGAATAAATAATGTATCCATTTTATTTTCCTCCCAAAAATGTTTTATAAATAATATAGATTTTTGAGACCTGAGGAAATTGTGTAATGACTTAAAGTACTTCATGTGCAAGTTGAGTGTGAATCCCCAGCACCCATGGAAAACATTGAGTATGGCTCTTTGTGCCACTTACTATGACATTAGGTAATGAAGGCAGGCAGATCTCAAGAACCTCTTGTCTGAGCAACCCTGCCAAAAAGTAAGCTTCCAGTTCAGTGAGTATGGTACTATTTTAGGCAGTGTAGTATATAGAAATAGAGGGAAATAGCTTTTCTCTGACCTCGGCTTGAGTGTTCATGTGCACTCATACCTGAACATTCACATGCATATATCACAAATACATGTACATGTACACACATGCGTGTGTACTACCACACACACAGAAAAAAACTATTTCTATTTTAATTACCATTTATCTGGCTTGGGGTGCACAGTTTGACTAATATTTATAAGGTTCTGGGTTTCATCCTCTATATTACAAAAAATAACAATTATAATAATAGTACTGTTATTACAAATATAATCCTGAATTCTTTATCCAGCTACATCATTATAATCTTTTTAAGTAATTTACTCATATATGGGAGTATAGCTTAAAGAGAATTTGCCTAGCATAGCTGAAGCCCTGATAAAATTTTGGTTGTCATGTCTAGTAATTCCATTGTGAAAATATATGCAGCATAGTGTTTATGAACATATTTACTAGAATAGCCTTACTTCTGTGCACTAGAACATTCATGAAGGCCTACAGTTTCTCTTAGACGTTTCTGAAGCAAAGGGGAACAGAGCTAGTAGAAGAGGATTTAATTAGATAATGCTGGGGTTTGTTTTCTTCTGCCACTGTCATTCAAGTTTCAAGTTAATTGTTATGTTGTTAGAGAGAAGTTCACTGACACTTAACGAAGTTCAAAGATCATCTCATTTAATTCTCTGTGGAGTGCCTATTAACCTCTAATACCATATGACTGGTACATCCCTGCTTAATTGTTTCTCAGGCTCCCTCAACGTCAAATCAAGAAGGCAATAGATTCACTGTGATTTATCACTGTGTCCTCAATGTCTAGAACAGTTACAGGCATATTGCACAATAACAATAAATATTTTGCTTCATTAATTAATGAATATATGGTCATTAAATTAAAAGAACTTTAGAAAATCAAATAGCTAATTAGATAACTTTAAAAAATGAAAACAACCCACCTAATGATTTGTACCTGCTATAATTTGCATTTCGAGACACAAAAAAGGTAAACATACCTCTTTATCATTTAGGTATTTTTGCATATATTCCTTTTATGTCCAATAAACTATCAACATTTCCTTTAGGGAAAGAACCTCATACTTTTTTTGCTTTTACAAATTACAAGTATTTGCACATACACAAATATCTACAACAAACTTCTACACTCATACATATATGTGTATTTTACAAGTATCCTTGTTCATAAATGTGTTTATAATATGCCATTTATAGTCATTTTATATGTTTTTAAATATTGTTATTTGTTATAAATAAGTATTTTGGCATTCTAGTTCCATCACTGGGTTGGAATTCCCAGTGGGCAACAACCTTTTTATAATGAAGAAAATTTTAAAACCAGAGCCATTACATAAAAGCATGATGTTTTTAAAGTTTTGTTTTCAGTATTCACCTCAGTGTTCCCAATTAAAACTTAAATTTAACAGACATATCTTCTCATCTGGATGCCTTCAGCACTTTGAAATGACTTACTGAGTATTCAAACACATCCCACCTTCAATGGAAGCATATGAAAATTCCTTGATATTCATACATGCTATTACCAAAAGTGAAATTAATTGTATAAGGCTATTTTGATCAAAATTGATCATGTAAATGATACATGGAATACCCAATTTATTTCTACAAGATCAAATTTTAAAGATTTGCATTTAATATTAAGCACTGACTTCAGTATATGCTGCTATAATTTTTAAGAAAGTGAGAAGTCTTTGCTTTGCTCCCAGTGACAGCTCACTGATGAATAAAATCGATTTAACAAAAGAGACTAATTGTAGAGAACAAGTAAATATTACACATACAGTGCTCATTTGCCTAAAATTATACAGGTAATGTCTGTAGTTAGTTTCTTAATTTCTTGTTATAAGACAATTGCGTCTCATTTAGCCATGTATAATTGCTCTGTTGTCATCACTAGAATAACAGCACATTTGCTTTTTAAGATGTTGAATGACACAGTTAGATTGTAATCACTTATTATCCTTCTCGAAGCAAACCACTCAAGAGTTTTAGTTGCAATGAAAATCTGATTTTCTACTCATGATCCAAATGGCAGCATTTTAGATAAATCTGTATCCTGTATATAATCTTACTTACTTGTGACCAAACTATTAACTTAATAAGCCTAGCTAGCTAATGATTTTTTTTTATTTTCTACTAAGTAACATTAGAAAAGTTGCATCATTTATCCTCACATTTCAAACTACTATAGAAGTCTTTGTTTCTTAATTGTCTGCATTGGTGAGCTATAGTTTGAATTTAGATAGCTTTTCAAATGTCCATATATTAAAGGTTTGTCTCCATCATGAATTGCCATGGAGAGGTGACAGGATCTACAGCAAATGAAGCCAAATAGGGGAAAATTAGGTCATGAGGTGAGGGATGATGTCCTTGAAAAGAACAAACCTATCTCTTTCTTCTCTCTGCCCTTTGTGTCCTAGCTTTAACCAAAAGCAGCCTTTTAGTTTAGCATGTATATTCCATCGCAACTTTCTGCCTCTTCATATACTGAAAAGCAGCAAGGGCTAATCCACCATGGACTGAAATCCCTGAAACCCCAAAGCAAATAAACAACTTGTTTGTTTCTCTTAGTAAATGCATGGTTTCAGGTACATGTTACAGTCGTGGAGGGCTACTACATGAAAAATATATGTAAACTTGTATTAGTGAAGTGTCCATGACAAAACACCTAACAAAACCAACTTTAGAAAAGAAAGGGAATCACTTAGGCTCACGATTTCATAGATTTGAATCCATGTTTGGCTAGCTCTCTCCAGTTTTGGGGCCTACTGCAAGCTAGTGCAGCACAGTGGAAAGGCCTGACACAGAGCACTGATGCTTTCCTCAGAGTAGCTGGAAATGGTAAGGAAAGACTGACTGAGGAAAATACTTAGCCTTGAGTAATTTACCTCCAATGACCTATGCTTGCCAATTACACCCTTCCTCCTAATGTTCACCACATAGCAATAATGTCATCAAATTAAGCATCCATTAGTGGGACTAGAGAGTTGGCTCAGTGCTTAAGAGTACTTGTTGCTCTTGCAGAGGACTGGAGTTCAATTTCTGGCACCCACACCAAGCCTCACAGCCATCTTAACTCCAGTCCCAGAGGGTCTAAAGCCCTTTTTTAACCTTCATAAGCACAAATACATATAGGCAAAACATATCTACACACATAATAATAATAAATATGTAAATATTAGATGTTTTTAGAAAAATAATTCATCAAAGGATGATTCTATTGGTTAAATCAGGTAGACCCCACCCAGCTATTCTTCCAGTTTGTGTAAGGAAAAGGACTATGAAATGGGTGGGGGGGGGAGCTGCTTCAAATGTGATTCGATATTGTGACAGTCCATCCCTGTGTCATTTCTATGGTCCAGGCTTTAGAGTCATGAGAGATATATGAGTAGAAGGGATTGTGGAATTGCCCTTCATCGTTTCAGAGGGTTGCTAATGCTAGACTTGTAATGAAGAACTCCCTGCCTAAAAATCCTAAGGAGCTACTTGTGTGAATCTGTGGACATGAAATCCCTGTTGTTTTGGAGTATTGTCAGAGAGATGCCAGATCGCTGTGATTTTTGCCAAGGGGAGCTGTACACAGTAGGCAGAACCAGCCTGAGAGAGAAGGGGGTAGAGAGAGGGGGGACTAGGGTGTATTTTATATGTAGCAAATTTGGAGGGGCAGAGATAATGCAATTCTGTTTATGAAGCTAGAGAAGTCAGTATTTGCCCTGCTGATTTTGAGTCATGTTTTTTGATCCTGTATTTCCTTACTATGCCTCTATTCCTCTCTTTAGAACGGTAATATATATTCTGTGCCATTTCATATTAGAAGTATAAACTTTGCTTTTGTATTTTACTGGGTGATACAGCTAAAAGATTGTCTTGAATCACAGAAGAGACTTTGAAATTTTATACTGTTGAGAACTGTGAAAGACAATAGGGACTTTTGAAGTTGGACTAAGTGCTTTTTAGACTAAATGCATTTTGCATTATGATATGGCAAGGAGCCCGTGGAGACCAGGAAGTAGAATGGAGTTTGACCGAGATGCCATGCACAGTCTTGGGTACTGAAAACTTGCTGGAGTTGTATATTTTATGTGGTGCTGCTATCAGTTTCCTCTCTGTTCCTTGCTGGCAGTTCAAAATGTGAGGTCTCAGCTTTCTGCTCCACTTGTCATGTCTGCCTGAGTCATGCTTTCCTACTGTGGTGGTCATGGACTCTTATCTCTTTGGAACCACAAGCTCAAAATAAATCCTCCCTTCTATAAGTTGTATTGGTTATGGTGTTTTGCTACAACAATAAGAAGTTGCTAATACATCATGTCAAGAGCATATTTATTGGAGAGAGTAATAGAAACGTGTGTTTAAGTGGAAGGGCATTTTTTTTTTCTTTCTTCTTCATACAGATACATTCTACTCAGTATGACTAATATGTTTGTGTGGTCCCTAGGCATACAGATGCTGACCTTAAGATATTGCATAGGGCTATCATTAGGCTTCAAATTTCAAGCAGCATAGTCATTACATGTTGGTTTTTAGGAAAAGCTTATTATACAACCAGACATCTTTTACAAGTTCAGATTTCTGTTATTCCTTTTTTTCATTTGTTATTTTTTCAATGATAACTAATAGCTAAGCTTTCACTTTTAGTCTTTTTGCAGACTCGATCCCATAGGAAGACCAGCAGTCTCAATTAATCTGGATCCCCGAGATCTCTTAAATACTGGACCACCAACCAGGCAGCATACACCAGCTGATATGAGGCCTCCAACACACATACAGTAGAGGACTGCCAGGTCTGGGTTCAGTCAGAGATGATGCACCTAACCCTCAAGAGACTGGAGGCCCCAGGGAGTAGGGACGTCTGGTGGGGTGGAGAGGGGGCGTGGACATCCTCTTGGAAACAGAGGAGGAGGAATGGGATGAGGAACTGTTGGAGGGTGGACTGGGAATAATGACTAGACTGTAAAAAAAATTAATAAATAACAATAACAATAATAATAATAATAGTAATAATAATAATAATAATAATAATATAAATATAGAAATAAAGAAGTCACCAATTCTATTACTGTAAAAAGACTATTAGGGATTCAATTAAATATGTGTGGATTAAAAATGAAAGCTCTGCATTTTTATACTTGGAAATTCTCCTTCTTATGTAATGTTTTTCATATTAACCTAAACTTACAGAAAGATAAATGCTTTATGTGGTGATAAATAGAGCCCATATATCTAGGCAATTCATGTCAACTAATTTTCAGAATACCTGTGATATACATTCACATAAATTTACATAAAGTTATATTAATTTAAGGCTCATATTTAGCAAGTTGTTTATTTATAAAATTAAAAAAATGTGATGTACCTATTCTGGAATTGTTTAGTATGTAAATACCTTTAAAGAATATATATATATATATATATATATATATATATATATAAAATATTGTAGCATTTTTTAGTATTTTCTACTCTCTCAGGTGCTTTCTCCATTTTTTTAAAAAGTAAAAGTAAAAAAATATATGTGGCTTATTAAAAATATATTATGGTAATATATCTACAGGAAAGGTATATTTTCAAACCTGTTGAGTAGTCCTAGAAATCATAGCATGTGTATGTATGTCCTCTTACTGACTAAAACACTTCTTTTTATCACTAAATTCTTAACAGCATCTTAAGTTTTATACAATATAAAAATATGTCCAATTATATTTTATTATACTATATTTTTATTTTACTC
>JADRCD010046614.1:0-10984 GCA_019843815.1 Montemys delectorum | reverse complement strand
TAAGAGAGCAGGCTGAGCAAGCCAGGAGAAGCAAGCCAGCAAAGAACATCTCTCCATGGCCTCTGCATCAGCTCCTGCTTCTTGACCTGCTTGAGTTCCAGTCCTGACTTCCTCTAGTGATCAACAGCCATGTGGAAGTAAGCTTAATAAACCCTTTCCTCCCCAACTTGCTTCATGGTCATGATGTTTGTGCAGGAATAGAAACCCTGACTAAGACAATACTTCATTCCTTCTTAAAAGGGGGAACAAAATACCCATGGAAGGATTTTTAGAGACTAACTATGGAGCAGAGACTGAATGAAGGACAATCCAGAGACTGTTCTCCCTGGGAATTCTTCCGATATTCAGTCATCAAATACAGACACTATTGTGGATGACAGCAAGTGCTGGCTGACAGGAGCCTGATATAGCTGTCTCCTGAGAGACTCTGGCAATGCCCGACTAATACAGAAGGAAAAGTTCACAGCCATCTATTGGACAGGGTCCCCAGTGTAACAACTAGAGAAAGGAACCAAGGAGCTGAAGGGTTTGCAGCCCCTTAGGACGAACAATAATAATCCTTAGAGCTCCCATGGACTCAACCACCAACCAAAGAGTATACATGGTAGATAATGGCTCCAGCATCATATGTAGAGCAGAGGATGGCCTAGTAGGTCATCGATTGGAGGAGCCCTTGGTTCTGTGAAGGTTCTGTGCCCCAGTGTATGGGAATGCCATGACCAGGAAGAGGGAGAAAATGGGTTGGTGAGCAGGGGAGGGGAAATGCAATAGGGGTTTGTTTAGGAGGGGACACCGGGAAAGTAGCTGTCATTTGAAATATAAGTAAATATCTAATTAAAAAAAAAAGAAGAAAAATTCCAAAAAGAAACAAAAAACTTCAGAAACTGTTCAATTTTGTTTTTGTTTTTGCTTTTGTTTTTAAGAGAAACCTAGAAACTATGTTTGGGGGAGTAAGGAGGTTAGAAGGATCCTGTAGAAGTTGAGTGAGGATCAATCATGGCCTTATATTTCATATATTATATTAAAATTAAAATAGAAAAAGAAAATACCTTTATGAAACCTAATATTTTATGACAAGTGAAAAGAAAATCATAAATTTAAAGAAGGATGAAGCATTTAACAAATAATTTTGCAGAACTTTTAAGTTATTGAGAAATCAGAAACATGCTATAGAGGATTTCCTAAACTGTCATTTATCCAAATATTTTCTCAATAGAGATCACTTTCCAAAACAATTACATGGGATTAAAATATAAATGATTAAAATATATTAACAAATCTGTTCAAATCAACTTCAATTAATATATATAAAACTGTATTAATTTAAAAGATAATAATAATTTTATGTTAATAAAAATTTGCTTTATTATAGTAAATTCTAAATTTTCTGTATGCAATAGTTCACTTGGGAAGTATAAAAGAGTTACCCTACAGAACATAATATGAGATTTGCTTTAATAGTTATTTGTTGTGTATTGAATGCTTGAATTGATATCTTAAAATTCCTAGCTCTAGGGAAATTCTAAGTAGAATATAGGCTAAAATATATTTTTTAAGGTCAGTGGTTATACACAAAATTGTTATGACAGAATATTTATGCACTGAATTTGATTTAGTGTTCTGTATGGAGCCACAGAATACTTTTTTCTTACGTGGTTTCTAGGAAGACCATATTGACTGAAGAACAAAATGTACATTTAGGAAGATAATAAGAAGTTAGGGAGGAGAGTGCACTTTACTAATTGGATAATTTGCCATGCCAATTATCAAAAATGAATATGATAAAACAATATACATCATAGTAAAGCGTGGTGACTCATAACTATCCTAGCATTTGTAGGTTGAGTATGGACCATCCTTGGTCATATACTGATTTGTAAAAGTGGAGTGAGGGCACAGAACCTTCACAGGGTCAAGGGCCTCTCCTCCCATTGATGACCGACTTGGCCATCCTCTACTATACACATGCTGCTGGAGCAATTAGTCCCCACCATGTGCATTCCTTGGTTGGTGGTTTAGTCCCTGGGAGCTCTGAGGGTACTAGTTAGTTCATATTGTTGTTCTGTGCCCCAGTATAGGGGAATGCCAGGGCCAGTAAGCGGGAGAGTGTGGGGTGGCAAGCAAGGGGTGTGGGGAGGGAACAGGAGTTTGTTCTTGTTGTTTTTTGTTATCTTTTTGGAGGAGAAACTGGGACATGTGACATGTAAATAAAGAAAATATCTAATAAAAGAAAAAAGTTAAATAAAAACAAATTTAAAAAAAAGTGGAGTGAGGGGCTGGAGATATGACTCAGGAGTTGAGAGCACTGGTTGCTCTTCCAAAGGTCCTGAGTTCAATCTCCATTAATCACATGGTGGCTAATAACAATCTATGACACTCATATACATAAAATAAATCTTAAAATCAAGATAACTACACAATTATAATACATTATTTTAGTTGTAACAAAATAAATAAGTAAAATATCATACTTTTCCAATAATTTCCACTGAATATTCTAAATAATTGTGATTATCAAATGGCCATAACTTATGAATTCACTTTGTGCCAATTCAAAACAAACTTTACTTGTTAAAAATATCCCTGTCTCAGTAGTCACATTAGTGATAATTTCTCTCCCATCAAATTCTTTCTGCAGTGTTTAAAGATTTCAGGCTCAGTTCTCATTCAGTCCTTGGTTTCTCAGATGAGTTGACCAGAAAGGATATCAATTACTTATAAATATCATGGTCATTTTTTACTGTGACCATCTGTTCACTTATGGTTGAATCTGATGAAAAGCTGATTTCCCACAGGCTAGCACACAGCTGTCAGATGGCAAAATACTTATGATCTCTGTGGCTTGTCTTAAATTAAAACAATGTAACTAATAACAAATATTGGTATACTATCATTTATGCATGTATACATTTTACTTCAGGATGAAGTGAGGTGATTGGAAGCTCCAGACTAGTCATATTCTGGGCTAAAACCACAGTAAAAATTATGAATATTTCTTCATAATCTCTATCCCCTTAATTTTAATTAGTATCAGAATTATATTTTTCATTAGTAGTATTTTATTTTTCAAAAATGAAATGTTTATTGAGCAATTTTAGTATGTATTTTGAGATACTTATATTTTAGTTACTTTTCAATTACTTTATGAAATTCCTGACAAAACAACTGGAAAAAGGGGCATTTTTCATTTTGGCTCAGGGTTTTAGAAGGTATAATCCTCAGCCAACTGGCCGTAGGCACTTTGAGAGTAGGAACATATAATACATATGCATCTTTACTTGACAGCATACAAGAATCGGAGAGGGAAAGCAGTACTGGACAAGATAGTCAAGGAGGATCCTTTTGTGTCTTACTGCCTAAGGTTTCCTCAACCTACCTAAGCATCACTGGAAATGAAGTATTGATAATGGAAGCCTGTGAGGGACACTTCATATCCCATCTTCATAACTCATCGTCTTTCTTCCTCAACACTAAGTATTGAGTGTATATAAGTATTACAAGAAAATGGGTATTTTGTATTTTATAAGCATGCTTAGAACATGCAGTATAATCAACTCCAGGGACAATAGAATTGACATTATTTGTACAATAGAGAAAAGAAGGCTATGGAAAAGTTAATGAAGTTACCCTAAAATGATAATTTACTGAGCAAGCACTAAGGCAGTGGCATCAGTTGAATTTTCCCTCTTACCCAAGTGCAAGTTTATGTCACCATGAACAGCACATTAAATTAACTATTTTCTACTATCAAAACACTTTCCAATGTTGGGCTGAAGTCTTTGTTTTTTTATAGTAACTAATTTTGGTTTATTCACTTCTCATTGGACATCCTGATTTGTCACTAAACCCTGATCTTAAAGTATAAAATTAGTAGGAAATAAATAATAAATTTTCTACTTTATGAGGTTCTGCTCATTCTTTCATTTGTACCAGGCATAACATTTGAAAATGTATTACTTGCACACCTTGTTTATTTTGTATAAGATGTTTTTATCTATGTAAGGTATATTTATTCTAATATTTCCTTAGATTGTAGGTTTATTATGTTTTTACTAACTGCAAGAAATCCAAGGCACACTTGAGAAACAAAGTGTTCATCATCTATTAGAGTAAAAAACAAGGAAAAAACTTCAGTATTATCATTTACCATTTAATATAACATTATTTATCCAAATGAAGTGAGGTATGATATACTCAAAGCTATCACTAAATCCTCCAAAAAACTTTCAGCTATAAGTTCTTAATTGACAATTAGGACATTTGAACTACATAATGATATAACATTTTTAATGCTGAAGTATATATTTTGCTGGAGTCTATTTATCTTCCATGCAACATATAATACTAAAATTTCAGAAATACTTTATTTATCTCTTATGTCCAGCATTTGGAGATATGATTATTAACAACATTAGGTTAAATTAAATCAAAAAGTGTTATTGATGCCCTGTACTTCTCAAGATAAAATACAAGAAAAAAAATGAGTACATTTTTCAAGATGACTGTTGACTGACAATCTTTTCAGGCATAAATTAGTATGTAATAATAGGAAGAAAATATATTTACCCATTATTCAAAGGATATGTAAATTCTGAAGTTAATAATTAAAGACAATTAATAATTAAATAAATGTTAAAAGACTTGTGGCAATTGTAGATGGAAATCAATGTCTAATTAAAAAAAAATGTTTATACCATAGCATACAGTGTGACAAGCCAGGCAAGAATTATGCTATAAATATCTGTGAGGACTGCAGAAGAACAATGTGAGAAATATAGTTTAATAGGTATACAGATTGGATGTTATAATTTTATGGATTCTAAAAAAGGAAATCATTGATATTTTTTAGCAGATGACATATGATGTCACACAGGTTATACTTCATGACTACAAAGGTAGATAATTTAGTACAACAAATTGTAATAACCATATTTTTTCCAACTACAAAATTGAATGAGGTATATAGTTGAAAGTGAAGACAGTGTAATGTATTTTAAGATATCTCAGAAGATTAAGGATGGCCCAAGATATTAACAGACAGAAAAGGACAGTTTTTTTTTTGCTCATTTTTGGCTTTTACCAATGGCTGCCTCTAGGTTTGGAAGAAGCCAGTGCTTTGAAGGACAGAAGGCAAGGAAGAATACAATGAAGTGAAATGAAATATATTCAACTAAATAGACCTAACTCTTGAGAAAGAGTAAAGCTGGAAAACAAACAGTATTGAGTAAAAGTATAGTTTCTCCTTATATGAACTCTTTTCAAGGTTCCTAGGAAGAAAACTCCAATGAGGTTATACTGAGATATGAGGACCTCAGTCCTTGTCTATATGTCTCTCAAGAAATTGAGTACACCTCTATCTTGTACTTCCCCACAGCAACAGAACCTGACCATTCCCTTGTCAAACCCAGAATATTGTATACATTTTACTGGATGTTTTATTTATTTAAATTTCAATTGTTATCCATTTTTCTTTTTTCCTCTCCACAAAAAGTAGATATTTTAGTCAATACAGCCAAACTTCATGCACTTCAAAATGTCGATTTCTCCTGGTTTTTGGAGAGTATTTCATTATATGTAGAATTCCAGGATCGCCTATTCCTTCACCACTGTTGTCCAGTTACTCCAGTGTTCTTACTTGAATAATTACCCATGAGAAACACGCCATTGTCTTTATTATTATTGCTCTGTACATAATAGTCTTCTTCTTGCTAGTTTAATACATTTTCAAGAACTTGATTATGGTTTTTGTTAGTACTTAAAGAAATTTAATAAAATTTAAGCACATAAAACATGGTTACTCTAGGTTGATAATAATGATTATAGTACTTTAATAAATGTCACAGATCTTTGATTTAGTAGGCTAGAGCATCATTTTAAAACCTTGATTGTTCAAGTCTCTCTTCCAGTATGGTTGACAGTAACTCAACAATGTTTAAACAGAGGCCATGCTTCTAAAGCATACTGTTGCTGACACTTCCAGCTACAGTGTACTGCTTAGTTTTTGTGTGATGCTTGGCTATTTTAATGAGGGAAGATATGACATTCTAGCCTGTATCCACCACAGCATCTGAGTTTTGAGAACAAGAAATTTTTGGGAAATTGTCAAATAAGTTTTGTGAACAAGTAGCCCTGATTAAAAAATGCTTTATAGTTTATTAGTCCTACTACCATTCCATCATTTTTCCTAGTCCTCTTCCCAAATGTCCAAAGACTTATGAGGATTTTTGTGTTGGAAATGTTAAG
This sequence comes from Montemys delectorum, assembly GCA_019843815.1. Taxonomy (NCBI): domain Eukaryota; kingdom Metazoa; phylum Chordata; class Mammalia; order Rodentia; family Muridae; genus Montemys; species Montemys delectorum. Next base: position 4,741 of record JADRCD010046614.1, on the reverse strand, counting down.
ACTCTTTTTAGGAGAACACAAATTATTGTTCCTTCTGTTTTTTGTTTTGTTTTGTTTTGTTTTGTCCCATTCCTCATCTGTGCCTACTCTTTTACACCTTTTTACAGGTAAGTACTCTACAGAATCCTTCAGAGATAAAGCCTCACAATTTTACAGCTCCTTTTCTTGTAACTGTCTTTCTGTGATATAGTATTGTGTATCATAACACCCAGGAGATGGCCAGCTTCATTCCATCTACTCAGCTCGGAATCTACCGTACAGAGCCTAGAAAGTGTTCTTTGACAGAAAGCTGAAAATTAGCAGGGCCGTCAAAATTTTCGTTTATCTCACTTAGGATCTACTACCTTTTTGGTGTCTTGGTATTCATAATGATTTTTATTTATCTTCATTTTCTGTCCTACTGTGAGCAATGTGCATTATCCCTTAAGTGGAGGGAATTGAACTTAGTTCATTTTGAATAAAGAAAGTCCAAGTGATTTTTCTCAACAGAGTTTGTAGCATGGTAATAATACTGCCAAGCATTCACATAATACATTTTATTCCAATAAGTAATACATTGGAACAAGGAATCAAATATTGGATTCCTAATTATGATCATTATTTCAAATGAAACATGACATAAACTCAATAAGAATGGATATTCAATTTGCTATTTGATAATACATTAACAGAATACATATATCTGTCTGCTATGTTTCAAATTTTCAATAAAATTTAGTAAATATATATGACAACAATGAAAGTTTATTATAGTTTTATTTTAGTTTTAAATATAACTTGACAATGTGAAGTATTATTAGATTATAGTCTACAAAAATCAATGCTTTTATAAAAATAAGATATTAAAATATATTCCTTCCATTATCCATAAGATGTTTTGTAATGTCTCTGAAATTATTTTTGTTATTGAAAGGTTCAATGTATATTTCACATTTAATTTAAGCCTGGAGCATTTTTCTTCTGTAGAAGAAATGTTCTGGCATCTTTACTGACAATAAATCACCATTAGTATTTGTTACTTAGCAAATTCTTTTAAAATATTCAATAATACATATATCTAAGTTAAAAGGAACAGTAAAAAAATATGTCTTGCCTTCTGAAAGAAGAATATTGTATAAATACAGCAAGCTGAAACAATATATTTAAAATCTCAACTTCATAAGTATTCTTTTTCATTTATATCAATATTCCTACATAATTATTTTTCCTAGTTATAAAGCAACTACTATACTAAATCATATGTAAATTTACACTTCAATTTAGTATATCACAATTACATTCAAATCTTCAGAAATAATAAAATATTATTTCATTGCTCATTGAAAATTACAATAATTAATTTTGCAATACATGTAAAATAATCATATAATAGATCTTCATTATGATTTCTAGTTGTTCTCTGGGAGAATTTAATAATCTATACATAGTATCATAATACTGTTAAGAATTATAAACATACTTTTGAAGAAAATTATCTTAGTTTGCTTTCACATTTTTCCTGTTCTTCTGGACTTGAGTTTTAAAAATGTATTATATAGTGATTTGTCCTGTGACAGTTAGTTCTATCTGGGCTTCTTTTTTTTTTATAGATATTTTCTTATTTACAATATCTCCTTTCCCAGGTTCCCCTCCCAAAAAATAGAAGAAAGAAAAGAAAAGAAAAAGAAAAGAAAATAAGAAAAATAAATAAATAAATAAATAAAACCTAAAACAATTCCCTGTTCTTTACCCCCTCCTCCTGCTCACCATCCCACCCCCTCCTGCTTACTGGCCCTGGCATTCCAGAGTACACATGGGGGGACTCATGGCTCCTGCAGTACGCTTATAGCAAAGGATGGCCAAGTCGGTCATCAATGGGAGGAAAGGACCTTGGCCAGGTGAAAGTTCTATCTGGGCTTCTAAAAAGATGAAGATTTGCTTTGGAGAACTAATGATCTTTCTTTTTATAATCACCACAGACATTGTCTCCATATTTCTTTTATTCATCTATAATTCTGTATCATTTGAATCCATTTAAAAGGTCAGATGAATTTTTTTTCCTTTAAATGAGTAAAAGCAAATATATTTTATATAGCTAATCTTTCTGTATGGCTGTTTTCTATACTCACTTAATCCTTGTGACAGATGACTTTTATTCCTGAGGAGAGAGTTATATCTTATAATTAGTCTACATTTAATCCATAAACTTTAAAATAAGTTATTCAATTGATGGAATACCTTTTTTGTTCATAGAGGAGAGACAGAGTCAAGTCTGTTCCACTAATGTGTACTGGTCAACATTACTAGGACATGCCTGATAGAAACCTATGCAGAGCTCCATATATACATAGCTAGTTTTTTGTTTTTTGTTTTGTTTTTGTTTTTTTGTTTTTTGTTTGTTTGTTTGTTTGTTTATTTTTTACTAAAAGCCTTTCAAATATTTCCCACTGGAATCAGAATAAGATTTGAAATTCTTATAGAAGTTTAAATGGTCCTTGTAAGAATTTCCCTAACCTCCCATGGAGCTGTCATGTTGTTTTACTTTTTCAAGCACAGTCCTTCTTTTAATTTTGGGGGTTGTACAATCTTTACCCTTTTAGAAATATATTACTGAAAGATTCATGATGCTATCTTGTTCAGTGATTTTGCCATTGACTTTTTCTTCCGAACCAAGCCTTCTCTGAACATCTCTCACAGCAGGGAAGGTTGAAGCATGGTTTGAAAAGAAGACAGGGTGGCAATTTTCAGTGTCCCGTTCTTTGTTTTTTCCTTCTCAAGTGTTCGTATCAACTGTTAATCATCTACTTATTATTAACAGATAAAATCAAGTTTGACTTGTTGAAATAAATACATTATATATGTTCTCAAAATATTTAATGAATATAAAAATAATTTATTTGCTTTGTATTATATATACTAGGAATCAAACAATGCACATATAAACAAGTTATGATTTTCAAAGTAAAAATCCAAAATATTCTAGTCACTTGTGGCATGCAAAAATACCTGAATATGTATTAAAAAAAATCACCGCATGACTATAAACTTTGTTTTGTTTTATTTTTCATGTTTTTTAAATTTTTATTTTAAATTTTATGGCTGTATTCTTTGACAATTTCTTATACTGCATAAGAAATTTTCAACATTGCTTTTATTGGAAGAGGAAAAATATTGAATCAAGCAGACTTTTAATTTAAGGGAACACTATAAGCGTCCTGGAGTACAATAGAAAAAAATGTAGAAGAGTGTAAAGTACAGCATATCTAAATTATATCTGGACATTTAAATAATCCAAAAAAAGAAATACAAGTATCATTCAAATATACTGGCATATACTGAAATATTTACATAGCCTATTAAGATATTTCAACCACAAAATTAAAGAGCTAAATAAAGACTAATATATCTCATTGGTATGATTGAAATGTTGCCTTCCTAGTAAGGTAAACTTCATCAAACCACAAGTAACAAACACTATAGCATTGATTGGGTTTATACATATATGAAAATATGTAAATATTTTGACAATTCATTAAGAACACTCAGAATAATATATTCCCACAAACAAGTTGGGAAAAATTGACACCGAAGAAAAAACTAGAGCCCTGGAGTGAGTTTAGAAGTTTGATTTTACAGTTTCTGTATTATTAAGGATATGAAGACAATAATCAAGCATTATCTTCTCTTGTTATCCCTGATTATTAGCAAATAAAAATGAATTTGTTAGCTATTACACATTAAATAAACATACATACATTTATTGAGAGATAGTGCTCAAGAATCATATATATGTGTGTGTGTATATATATATGTATACATGTATATATATATACATATAAATATATATATACACACATACAGACTATCTGAGCCTATGCAATGCTATGTGTCAACGTGCCAAGGAGAACTGTGCATTGAAAATTATATGTATGATTAAAACATAATGATACAAACACTACAGAAGGCATACCATATGCTCTTGAAAAATTAGTAAAATAATAAAATAAAATTTAATTTCAATAGTTGCCTTAATGATTGGCATTTAAAAGTATCTTTTGAAATCATACTTAGCTGTGGTTAATTGGTACAAAATATACCCTTTAATTATTTTTGAGGATAACTATCGTCCATATAGAGAAATTCAGTGTTTATATATCAATACAATTCTATTTTATTTTCCAGTAATGGAAAAAAATGCTCTAAAAAAATGTTGGAAATAGAAAGCAACATTTCAAATGAGAGAAAAACTGTATCTGGCTTTAACTCATCAGGGTGGGTTGTAGGAAGTGGTAGGAAACTATTTACAGAGTGACAAATCTTAGCAGAGACAAAGCCATGCTATTTAATTTCTCTGCAATATTTCCAAGTAACTCAACTAAACAGAGCAGATGGTGCAAATCTGAGATTTTGATGTCTTACTTAGAGTGAAAACATTTAATTCTACTAGCTGTTGCATTAGAAACACAGTTGGCTTCAATAGCATATTATGGACATTTTATTGTTTCATTCTTAGGATTTTGGTTTGTTTTTATTGGGTAAAGTGGGCTGTTTTAATGGTCATACATTTTAATAAGTTCATAAAATTATTTGTGATTTATGAAAGCAATAAAGGAAACATGACTGAATATTGAGAGTTTTGTTTATTGTTGATATTTTCTAGTTTTGGGTTATTTTCTCAAGAACATTTTGCTTGTTTTCTATTTTTGTCTATAATAAAGTATACTATGTTTTTTTAAAGTTTTTTTTATCTTTTTTTTTTTTT
>JADRCD010046601.1:1701-14367 GCA_019843815.1 Montemys delectorum | reverse complement strand
GGAGAACAAGAGTGCAGAGCCTGCACCATGCATGAGTGTCCCCCCCCCATGTTTCCAAGCTCCTCCCATATACTGCAGAGTGGAAGGACCCAAGGGCCCAGCTTAGCTTCCCCCACAGTGGCCCCATCAAACCTGAGCAATGGCTCCTTTCTTGCCTTTGTCTGTATACATCTTTCCTCTGCCCCAGGGGAAGGAAAACTCAAGTTTCCCTGGGGAAAGCCACAGCCAATGCAGCACTGGGATGCCTGCGTGCCACTACTCTGACACCTTGTCACAGGACAGGGTTTTCTGGGGGATCAGTCTCCCTGCTACAGAGAAGACCTGCATGAAGTTTGTGTGGACTGCCTTGCCTGGGAGACCTGTTGCCTAGGCAACCTGCTGACATATATATGCACCCGCTTCTTTGTAGCCCCTGCTCTGATGGAGTCCTGGAGTGGTTCCCACAGGGCTACTGACAGCTTTTTTGTTTTTCCCTGAGAAGCAATTAAGTGTTCCATGTTCCAGTCAGGCAGGTGAGAAATACCGTGGCTAGTAGTTGAGCTGTATAATCCCAAGGTGGCTTCCCTCAGATTAAGTCCTATTGAGGTACTGGCTTTTGGCTTCCTGCTGCTGCAAACGAGCCGGCCATGATGTCTATAAGCCTGGGGTGGGGGTGGCAGGAGAAGCCAAGCACTGGCTGGCTTGGCTTCCTGCTGCAGCACCAAGTGGAGAGGAGTTAAACCCTGATCCCTGTCCCCCCTGGAAGGAGACCCTCCTCTACCCAAGCCTCTCTCTCAAACTCACAGGCTCAGTGCCCATGCGCCACTGGTGCTGCTGTAGCTACACACCATGCACCAGGCTTGGCTAATGTTTCAAATCATTGATCACTCTACAAAGTTGCTCTCAGGTGTGATTTCCCTGCGTTTACTGGGGATAGCTCTATACTGTCACTCCACATTCAGCAAGAAATGCAAACATAACCCAGTGACTTAAAAGTACAGATAGAGTTTAGAGACAAGGAGAACTGTTGAGGAAATACACTTCATAGAAGTTCTCTGGAGACACATTATGAATGTCAAGAAAACAGGTTTTGGTGGGTTTTTTTGTTTTGTTTTGGTTTGGTTTGGTTTTTAGTTTTTGTTTTTTATTTAAAAGAGGTTTTAGAAACACTGCCCAGTCTAGCCTGCACTCTGTTAGTGTATTCTTTATTCCTATCAAGCAGAAGCAGTTTCTTGGACTGTTCTATACATAAGCTATATTTCAAATTTCTTTTTTGATGACTTAAATTGATAGCTGCTAGCAGTCACCATTTGCTGAGTCCCCATTAACTCCATAGTGATTTTGCAGTTATAATCCTCTGAACTACCTTAGAGTCACCTCACCTATTTACAGATGGAAAAACTAAATATGATGGGTTAATTAACTGACATAAGTCCTGCCCATCCATGGCAGAGACTGGAGTCAAATCTAGGTGGTGCTCAGTTGGCTATCTCACCAAGCCAGCCAACCTTTAGTGAACACTTCTGAAGAGTCCAGCGCTGTGTTATTCATCTTTGTCTGGCTGTGGCAAATAACTGAGATGACAACTGGGAAGGAAGAATGCCTGGTTTTAGCTTGTGGCTTCTCAGGTTTCAGATCAAGGTTAGTAATAAGGCACACCACTGTAGCAGACTTGTGGCAGTGGAAGCCACTCACTCCATAGCAGCCAGGAAGCAGAGATGTGTGGTGGTTTGAATAGGTTTGGCCCCCACAGAGATGTGTATTTGAATACTTGGCCATAGGGAGTGGCATATTAGGAGGTGTGGGCTTGTTAGAGGAAGTGTGTCACTGTAGAGGCGGGGCTTGGAGCTCTTAAATGCTCAAGCTATGCCCAGTATGAGACACATCCAGTCTCCTTCAGCTGCTTTCAGATAAAGATATAGAACTTTCAGCTCCTCCTGTACCATATCTGCCCTTAGCCTGCCATACTTCCCACCATGATGATAATTAACTAAATCTCTGAAACTGTAAGCCAGCCCCAATTAAATGTTTTCCTTTAGAAGCGTTGCCTTGGTCATGGCCTCTCTTCACGGCAAGGAAACCCTAGCTAAGACAGAAGTTGTTATTAGAACTGGGATATCGCTGTGGCAGGTCTGACCAGGCTTTTGTTTAGAAGAATGTGGATTTTGGATTAGTAAAGCAGTGGAATGCATTAAGGGGGCTTAATGGGCCATACTAGTCAAAGCATGGAAGACAGTGGTGCCCAGGGGACCTGGCTGAAGATGTTTCAGAGAAGAACTTTAGTATGTTGCTTAGAGATCATTCCTGTGGTATTTTGGTAAAGGATATGGCTGCTTTTTGCCCTTATCCAAAGAGTCTGGCTGAGGCAAAAAAGGAAGAAATTTAGATGAACTGAATTGACAAAGGAAACCTCAAACTGCGTACGTAGCGCAGGTCCTGTCCTGTTGGTCACTCTAATAAGAAATGTAGCAAGCTTAGAAAGAAAAACTACAAAGTGTATGGTTCAAGGGAAAACGGGCACCAGAAAGTGGAATGGAGCTAAATTCTGTGTTCAAGGAGATAAACAGATTAAAGATATTAAGTGGAATTAGGGAGTGGTGACCTCGGGGCAAGATCCAACCCAGCTAAGCTTCATCTTGTGAAAAGAAATTAAAGAAAAGCTTAGGTCCAGGTATGGTGGTGCACTCCTTTAATCCCAACACACAGAGGCAAGCAGATCTCTGAGTTCAAGGCCAATGTGCTCAGTGCTTTAAAAAACTGCTACCCTAGTGGTTTTGGTCATTCCACTGAGTGGGAGCGATGATCCCAGTTTCAGGATAGGGATACTGAGGCATGGGCTCAAAGTCGATGGGCTGGCAGGTTGTGATATGAAGAGCTGAGCGATGCTGGTTTGGCCAAACATGGCCCCTCAGCCGTTGGAGATTCCAGCCTTTCTTGATTGTCACTGCGCAGGTTCCTGCCTGCTTCTCTCCCCAAGGGGCAGAGCTGCTTTCCAATGTCAGTTTTCATCTGGTTCTATCATCCTGATGCATGGAGGCTCACGGCTTCGGTCCTTTCCTCCACACACTGTTCAGTGGTGACAAGAACAAGGTGGGTCATGATCTGAGGCCTGTGGAAATGTGTGTAGAGGGCAGGTGCTTCCAGCAAGGCTTCACAGAATACCCAGGCTAAACACTGTCAGGAGAGCCACTGGCTCTCAGTATGTCTTCTCTAGGCCCATGTCTCATGCTAGCATTGTGTGGACACTGGCCTACTGCATTCTAGGGACCTTGTGGCACCTTGGGAACTGTGGCTGACTCCTGTCCTTGTCCTGTGAAGCACCTTCTGTCCTCACAGTGAATGGCTGGTCCATGAAAAAGTCCACTTCTTTTCACCAGGCAGGTGCTGGTGTGCCACCCAGGGCACAAGAGGCCCTTTGGGACTTGCATGTGTGGATGGCCACTGTTGGGTGGCAGCTGACTGTGCTGTGTCACTGGACTTGGCTCAGGCTTTCTTCCAAAGCATCTCTAGGAATTCCAGATGTGTAAGGAACAGCAATTTCCATGACAACAAAGAATGGAGATGAAGATCATAGGAGACCCATGTCTGTGCTGGGCCATGCACCTCTCTATTCAACTAACAGCCATGGTCTCAGCCACAGGCAGGGGCATTACCAAAAAGGGCACTTTTTGAAAACTATGTGAGACATCATGGTAAGATGGAGCAAGTGTAAAATACAAAACAATTCTGTAAAGCTGAGTGGGCTGGGAAGAGCTGATGCCAGCTTGGGTCCTCGGCCTCACACATCCTGCAAGGAATACTGTGAACTCGAGCAGATACATACACTTAAATCTCTCCGTTGTATGTGAGATGGGGAATCTACGCTTGGGTACCCAGTGAGGCGCATCCTGCACTGCCCCCCACCAGTGCCAAGCCTGCTATGCTGTGCAGGTCACCACCCACGTCTGCACCTTGAAGTTTTGGCTGCACACATTGCACCAGATATCTCCCCCAGACAAATTGGAGGTGACGTTTGTTTGGTGTTGATTGTTCTGTTGTCGGGTTTTTGGTGTAGTAGTAAAATGTCTTTTGTTCAGAAGTGTTCTTAGACCACAGCTTCTTTGCTGTGGAGATTCTGACAGGATCTTCCTCCCTCTGCTTAGAAGCACATTCTCAGGATGCTTATACCCACACTTTCCCTGGGAGAGGAGTCTACTGATAAAATTAAAGACATTTTCCCAACAACATATAGATCTTTTTTTGTTTATTTGTTTTGTTTTGTTTTGTTTTTTCGAGACAGGGTTTCTCCGTATAGCCCTGGCTGTCCTGGAACTCACTCTGTAGACCAGGCTGGCCTGGAACTCAGAAATCTACCTGTCTCTGCCTCCCAAGTGCTGGGATTAAAGGCGCATGCCACCGCCCAGCAGTAGATCTTAAAACTGTAACTATTTTAACTGTAAAGTATGCTCAGTTCTCCCTTGCCCCCAGTGAGGCTGTGGTACTGACTAAGCACTCACTGCAGGACTGCGTCCTTACATAACTCAGTCCCCTGCACACTGTGGATGCTGACAGAGGAAAGAGTTAGACTTGCAAGCTCACAAGACTAAAGCAGCAGTGCTAAGAGAGTGGAAGTGACCAATGTCCCACAGCTGCCAGGGCTACTTAGTCTCCTCCTCTCTCCCATATTCCTGTGACATCTCCACAGACCTGCAAGCCCATCTTCCCCAGGACAGGGCTGGACCTCTCCTGCCTTGATGCCTCCATATAGGCTCTCTTCCAAAACATCTCCAGGAATTTTAAGTGTGCAAGGGACAGCAATCACCATGGCAATGAAGAGGCCCTCTCCATATCAGATGCTTTGATTTCAGCCCCTGGCTCCAGGTGAATGGTCTGAGGTACCTTGGCACTTGGGATTCTGGCTGAGCAACCTGTCCAAGTGACCTCAAAGGCACTCTGTGACAGGCCGGACTCCCTCTCTCCCCAGCGCCCCGCCTCTGTCTGTCCTTCCTCATCCCAACCTTCTGCCACTCCCCCATTGCCCAAATGAGCTCAGGTGTCCTGTAACACTCTACACCTATTCCTTCTGCCCTTCAGATACTCCCCACAGCCAAGGTTCTCAACAGTTTCTGCAGTCCCAGCAGTTGCAGCCTCGACAGAGACAGCAGGATCAAGAGTTCAAAGCTAGTGTCAGCCACACAAGAGAGATACCAACCCAGGCTATATAAAACCCTGTTTCAAAATAACCACACTCTAAAATCTCTGAACCTCCTCCTATGGTCTTCTGCATTCACTTGCCTTTCCAAACTCAGAATCTCCACAGTAGCCAGACCCAAAGGATGCTTGACTCTTCTCGATCCACTCACATCATGTCTGCTGATGGAGACTGTTGCTCCCACTCAGTGGCCATATCCCCTTGCCTGGTAACAGGGTCTTTCACTGTCTGGCCCCTGCATAGTCCCCAGGTGTCCCAGCCCTTCCAAAGATAACTCGCTTCAGAAAAGTACTGCATACAAATTAGGCACTCTCAGTCATCACTGGAGTTTGAAAATCTTACAGCAGGTGAACAAACAGGAGACTTGGAAGCAGGGATAACTACTTAGAACTCATTCATACCTTGGGTTGGATTCCTCTTAGTTCAAGCTCTCCATCTAGAAACCAAAGTAACGCTTCCAGCCTGATTCCAAACACAGCCGTTGGGCCTGGTACACGGCCATCCATACCCTAGTGCTGAGGAGGTCCCAGCATCAGAACCACTGGCTTTCAAAATTCACTGTAGTGACCACACAGCCAAAGTGAGTTATTTTGAGAAAAAACATATAGGTGGTTTCAGTTTTCAGTCAAAACAATGGACTATTTAAATGACAACCATCTTTTTCTGCTCCTAAAATGTTTGATGTCAATCATGAGAACTTGAGTAAATCCTGGGGCCACTCTAAAATAAGGAGAGACACCAGAATGGAGGTGAACAAACTCAAGGACATATGACAGAAAAGTCAAGAGGAAAAGACTATGAACAGTATATGGAAACCAGCTTGCAGTATTGCAGAATATGAACGGCATATGGGGCCTGGCTGGCAGCAAGTGCAGGACTGCTGCTGAAAGCTATGCGCACACACACACACACCCTTGACCTGTCCTCCAAAACCTAAGTTGATAAGGGGGGCATCAGAGACCAAGAGGCCAGCAAGCACAAAGCAAGTAGCAGCTGGTGGATAAGAAGAAGCCTCAGCCCAGAAGACAGCAAGTTCCCTTCCAGCTCCACATCGTCTCAGACCATAGCGGCACAGGGTTTGCTACCCTCTCATCTCACCACATCACCAGCTACACAATCCTAACACTGCACTGAGTAGAAGTTTTGAAAATCCAATTACCCTAATTACTGTTCGAGGTAATTAATTTTGGCGACTGAACCATGCTAATTTAAAGTTGTATACTTTGTTCCAATACTTAAAAATTGCCACTGCATTTTACATAATTCCCTCTCATTAATGTGGTCAGACAGATCACATGATGAAGAACTCATGCACAGGGTTAAAATGTTGTCAGTGGCTGCTTTGCAATTTAAACGTCCTTGGCCAAAAATCACCCTGGTTCAAAAATGATTTAAATGATTCTGGGGAGAGTTTACACCTCAATGGAGAGAACTTATATTCCCAGAACTGTTGGCCCTTTCTTTCTCAGAGAAGTTCTCTATTGGTCTTGCTGCCTACAGAGACAGAACAGGATGCCTGAGGGCAGAGATGGTGGCAAACGCCATGCTAGAGTAGAGAGGTGTCTGAGAAATTATTTTTCAGCCCATTATGAGGAAACTTTTGCCAGACAGTGTGAAGGTGACTGCCCCAGTGATGCAGCCTGTCGGGGCATTTAGGACAGGGACCTGTGGTGTTTGCCTCTGGATCTGAACCTACAGGGTTTCAAAGTCCTTCCTTCCTCTACCTATCTTATCTACCTATCTATTGATCTATCTATCTACCTATCTTATCTACCTAGCTATCATCTATCATATCTATCATTTATCTATTGATCTATCTATCTATCTATCTATCTACCTACCTACCTACCTACCTACCTACCTACCTACCTGTCATCTAACTTCTGAGGAGCTGGGATAGAGCTCTAGCTCTAGGCTAAGCATGTGCTCTACCACAGAACTACAGTCCCAGCCCAGACCTCAGGGGCATGGCTCAGTGGCAAAAGGGTGTCTATCAAGTAAAAGCTCTGAGTTACATTCCAGCAGTAAGACAGACAGAAAGAAAAGAAGGAGGATGAGAGGAATGGGGGAGTGAGTTAATTCCGGTCTTCTGTAGCACGCTAAGCATAAGAAGTTAGTGAGGAAAGGGGAGAAAGAAACGTCCCCTTCTGCACTTCTGCTAGCTCAGTGAGGAGAACAGATTTGGTACTGTTTTTAATTCTTTCTAAATCTTCAATCTAGTGCATGCTGGTGGTTTTGTGCAGTGCAATATGTGCACAGCTGCATTTTCAAATGTCTGTGGTTTTCTGGCTACCCCACATCAGTCCTCGCCTTGTGGCAGACCAGGAGCAAATCATTTCAGGCTAAAGCCAGTAGCAGTCACTGAGACCAAAGAATAGCGCTGGCTGGCGCTGGGGTGGAGGTGGAGGGAAGCTGCAAAGCCTCAACTGTCCTGTCCTAGGGATGCCGTCTGAAGTGGCCTCACTGAGCCCTCCTCCCTCACTGAGCCCTCCTTGGCCCGATGGCTGCCTGCTGAGCAGCACTCCACCAGGGGAGGTGTTCAGGCTTCTGGAATGTGCCCTGCTGCTCTACCAGTCCCCTAAGCCTCTGACAGTGCTCTGCCATGCCACAGAGCTCCACCCCGGAGTTCCTGCCTAAAACAGTGCTTCCACCTTAGAGCATCCAGGGGCAGGTGTGCATCCCTGCTCTGTCACCATCTTAGAGGGTCAGGGCTACCTGCCCCTCTAAGGACAACAAGTGGCAGGCCAAGCATTTCAGATTCTCCATTCCCTAAGGATATAGCTGGGTAGCAAAGTACTTTGTGGGGTAATCAAGGACCTGGGTTCCATTTCAGGGTCTCAAAAAACAAAATTGTTTTCTTTTGAACCTTAAAGAACCCAGAAAGACACGTGCTTAAAGCCTGAGTTATGCCAACTAGTTCTTCCTAAAGTAGGAGCAGGGTTCTGGTTAAGCTCTTGAAGACAACAGGGCAGGGGAAGGGACGTGGCTGAAAATGCAGTCTGCAGAGCAGAGTCCAGGGGTCACGGCCATCAAGAACTGAGGCAGGAAGCCCCTCCTCCCTCATATCACCTGTCAGGGTCTACATTCTGACACCTAGCTTCTCAAGAGTTGCAAGAACATCACCAAGGAAATCCACATCCCGCTATCCCAGTTCTGTGGGCATGATCTACTCTACCTGGTTCCTCCCCTCGCTCTCACCTCTCCACAGTAGTTCTTCTTTCTCCTTAAAAAGTTACTTTACAGCCAGGCGGTGGTGGTGACACACACACTTCATCCCAGCACGTGGGAGACAGAGGCAGAGGCAGACGGATCTCTGAATTCAAGACCAGCCAGGTCTACAGAGTTCCAGGACAACCAGGGCTATGCAGAGAAACCTTGTCTTGAAAAAACAAAATGAAACAAACAACCACTCACCTTATTTTAGTTTACTTATGGGTGTTTTTGCTGGTGGGTATGATGTGATTCCTACAGAGGCCAGGAGAGGGAGTTAATCCCTTGAACTGGAGTTACAGAGAACTGGAGTTGTGAGCCACCACGTGGATGCTGGGAATCAAACCAGGACCCTCTGAGAAAGGAGCCAGTGCTCTTATCTGTTGAGCCATCTCTCCAGTCCCTTTTCTCTTGTTCTCTCTTAACCTTCTGGTCTTTAGAACACTGGCCATGTAGTCCAGGCTTGTACTGAACTGGACTCAGGTAAGCTTCCTTCCTCAGTGTCCCATGTCACCTCTCCTGTCCTTTGCTCTACTAGACATCCAGGATTTTTTGAGCACACAGTGAGGCACACACTCCACTGTCCTTTCCTCTTTGATGCCGCAGTCCTTACAGAACTGCTCCCTGTCAACATTATTGCTTTATTATTGCTAGCAATTGCAAGTCTACCTAACCAACAGTCTCTTTGCTGACCTAAAGCTATCCCCTCTGCACTGTCGGCCGGCCTTCCCAATCTGGAGCACTTGACGCTCAGTTTCACTTTGGTGAATGCTCTCCGAAGTTAAGCCAACAACAGGCATAAAGGAAGATATTCCACTATCACGTGTGGGCTGTGCTCGGCTGCTGCCCCGGGGCTTGGAGGCACAGTGCCCTGTTTTGGGAAGATTCTCTTCTAATAAAGTCCTGCTGCTCTGGGGACCTCAGCCCTCATGGAGGGTGTCGAGTGAGGGGCTCCACCACATTTCCTTCATACTGGACCATCCCTAGGGTGGCCAGATTGGTCACCGAGGTGTGATGGAGGAAAAGTGAGCTCACGGCAGCTAAGTAACCAGATTCAATCACTACGGTGTACCTATTGGCACACATCTTAATTAGGTTTTAATGCTAGTAATTTGATAACAACTCCTGGCTATGGGCTAGAGAACTGTCAGTGCTGAAGCTTTTTATTCGGTTTCCCTCCCTCTGCACTGAGACAGCCTCCCTGCTGACCCTTGTCAAAGAACCCCATCTGCTGGTTGCCACGGTAACTGAAGGAGACCAATTGAGCTGAACAGAGCTACTCAGAAATAAAATCTGCAGCCAGAGGAATTCTGCTAAGAGTAATAAATCATTTAGTAAAAGGGGGTCCTCCACACAGTGATGAGTGTTGGGATAATACGATGACATAACTCTTCCAGCTAGAAGGTCCATGACAGATCAGAGTGATTAGACTGGCTGGAGGGCTCATTTGGTTTCTAGTGGGCTCCAGCATTGCAACAGACCGATCTAGCCCAGTTACATGCCACTGTGGGTGGGGGTGAGGGGTAAGCTTAACCCTTGGCCCACAGAAGGTTCTTATTTTAAGGAGTGGCACGACAGCCAGCTGAGGCTCCCAACACACCTTACTCATTTTTCTTGAAGAAAGTATAAAGTTAACCAATGTCCCCAGGGAGGGACTCATCTCAAGTTATCACTCAGCAGCAGCATGTGCTAGCATGAAGCATCTAAGAGAGCAGGCAATGTACCCCTTGAGAGGGCAGGGCGCTTTCTAATCAAGTGTGACCCAGGATAGTCTCAGAGGGGCCCAGGGGGCTTTGCCCCCTAATTTCGTAAGGCTCCCATGCACGGAATGATGGGCAGAAGATAAAGGGCCTTTGTGCCCAGTCCTAGGAATCCTCAGAGACAGAGGCCAAAGGAGCTGCATTTTCAAAACAAAAGTTCTGGGTTGTGTGGGCTGTGCTAATCTAATCGCTAAGCATGTCCCACTACCTGCCACTTCCTTGGATGGGTGGGCCGAGACACCAGTGTCCTAACAGCAGATCAGGCCAGGAGAGCAACACCTCTGTACAGGCAGTGCACAAAGCCTTCTCACCCTGCCGGCCACTCTCCTCACTGGTTGCCCGGGACATTTTAAGAGGCAATGGTCAGGAACTAGGTATATTCCCTGACCCCAAGAATACACTAACTCGTCCTTGGAGATAATTTTCAGCCAAACCGAAGGTAGACTTTGTTTCCTACCTTCTGGATGCTGCCAACAAACTGCCTCTGTCTTAGTTTTCAGAGAAGAGGAGCAGCTGTGCACTTAGACCCTGCACCGCCTGCTCTGAACCCAGGCCGCATACGCCCAGACAACAGCGACAGCCTCCAGTGCGGCTGGCCACCCCGTGCTGGGCAATTGTCCTCCTGCAGGTGCAGCCAGCCACAGGGCTCCACATGGGCCACAGGGTTGCGCCGGCCCGTTCCACCTCTGGATACCGGTGGCTTGGCCAGCACTCCCTGCCCACCATGAGAGGGCTGGCACCTGGCGGGAGTGGGCGCCAGCCTGCAGGGGCCCGGCTGGGTGCCTAGCATCTGGCTAGGGAGGCTGGCTCCACAGGGGCTCCCGGGGCTCTGGACTTTGGCAGAAGGAGGGGATTAAAGCGAGCTGGCAGTTGAGGGAGGAGATGGGTGAAAGCTTCATTAACTCCATGCTCGGGGCCCAATTTCATTCTCCTGAGAAGCAATGAGAAAAACAGGTTGATTTCCCTGGGATGCAGGAGGTGCTATGGATTTGTATTTGCTGTCTTTAATTTTAATTCCTTATTTGTAAACAAATAAATGAATCATTGTTTGTTGACGATCACGGACGACCCAAATTTTAATTAAAGAGAAAAAAATCTTGGCTAATAGAGAGGCCAAATATTACAACCCGTTCTAATTTCTATGTAGTAATTAAGCTTCTCATGTGACTTAATTGAAACTGGCAAGACTTAAGAACTCACCCAAAGAGGTGAAAATCAAAAGGTGCTGGATGGCCCCTCATGTGGGTTTTAGTGATCAACCCTCAAATGTGCCCTGGAAAACTGTACTTGGGAGTCCTTGAAAATATTTCCAGTGGGCAGTGCTTTATGCCAGGGCTTTCCTTCTTGATTTTTGACCTTCTTTACAAAGTTACCACGAGTTTCACTTCTAAGCCCTACTTAGAAATTCCCCTCCAAATGCTTTGTCTCTGCTCACTCTCCCGAATTCCCCTCATATTTCAATTCCCAGACACTCTTGAACTTTGCACACAGTGCCAGTTTGAGCCTGCACAGAATAATCAGTATATTAATTCCACTCAGAGGCAGTGAGATTTCTCTAACCCAATCTGCCCAACCTGAACTCTTTCCTTCAGAAACATTTTGCGTCTAAAAAGAAGCTCCCAGCATGAACCTCATAAGAGGCGACATGTAACAGACAGTGCATGTGGTGCTGGGCATGCAACTCAGAATTAAAAGAGAATTTTGTACTTTGTTTCTTCAGTGCCATGTGCATAATGTACATGTGGCCGAAACTGACATCAGACACAGAAAGTAAAAAGCCTTGGGGGGAGGGGGATGTGAGGGTGGTGGAAAGACAGAAAATATGTTGATAAAAACAGTAACTTCTGTTAATCTACATTTTCCAGTCACTGTCTTAATTAAGAATGTTAGGAAATATGTTACAGTTTAATTGCATTGTTTCAAGAAACTCTGAGGCTGACAAATTCCAGGCTGTGTACACTTGGAAAGAAAAAGGGATCAGAGTGACAGTTTCTTCTAATTGGTGAAGAACAATCAGAACTAGGCTTTTCACAGATACTGGCCTCCAATGAATCCCAAATTCACAAGACAGAGTAAGAATATCCTAACATCCAATGTGTTAGCAAGAAATGGGTTCTGGAAAAAAGAGAAGCGGGCAAGTTTCAAATGTGTAAGAGCACAGTTTAAAACACAGACACCAATAGTTATTTGAAGTGTCGTTAAGAATCTCCACAGGATTTCTAGATGACCCCATTTAACAAGAACAAAGCCAGAAACAATGTCAGTTTGCAGACATATCCTATCTCTAAGCCATCTTTCTACTCCAACACAGGCCCTGGCTTCCAAGCTCTTTCTGCGGGAGGCTGTGTGCTTTAGCAGACAAAGGAGAATGCACTGGTGCTACTCCATGTTCTGAGGGAAGCTGTGCTAGACACACACTTCACATGGCTCTGGGTTTTCATGGTTTTATTATTGTGATGTGCATGTGTACATATAAGTATGATATTTGTGTGCACCTGTGTGTGTGCCTGCCTGCCTGCCTGCCTG
>JADRCD010046597.1:789-17091 GCA_019843815.1 Montemys delectorum | reverse complement strand
TGACATATAAACAATATCTAATTTAAAAAAAAGGTATGTTAGACCCAAAGAAAATATGGAATTTATTTAACTACTACTAAAATGACATAGGATGCTGATGGGCATACTCACATTCACAGTTTAGGAAGGTAGAAAACCTCACCTTCTAGAGTTAGCTCTGAGAGAGATGTGTTTTAATCAGCACACTCACTCACTAGATCTGTTCTAACACAGGTAGAGAGAACACTGAGAGATGGACAACTTTAAGAGAACAAACTCAACATGTCAGCAGCAAATTTCAGCCAAACAGGTTTGAAACTAATATTCATAATGACTGAAGTACAGTTTCTAGCTGATACTAAAAATTGGAAAATAAACCATAAGCTTAATATTACAGACAGCATTATGTGGTTATTTATTAACAAATTACATATTAAAATATAATCCACAAATTTGATTTTAGAGCACAATTTTAATCTAGTCAATATAGTGTCTGGATTGCCCTGTGACATTAAGTTACAATTCTTGGACAAGTTTGCAAATGATACGTGTCAATTCTTCTTTAAATATCAGGCACATTTCACCAATAATTCCATCTTATCCTAGGCTGTTTTTGGAAGGTTGTCTGTTTGCTTAATACTTACTTTTATTCTCTCTCTCCCTCCTCTCTCACACTTCAGGTGTGTGTGGCGGGGGAGGTGTCCCTGTAGTTATAAGCTGCTGTTTATGTATCATCATGGGTACTGGGAATTGAACTCAGGTCCTCTGTGAGAGCAGTATGTACAATTAACAGCTGAGTCATCTTTCTGGTCTCTGATTGTTTTGCTTTATTATTGGTTAATTCTCTTTACTAACATATTTGTTTAACATTTTCTCTTTCTTCTGAATCAGTTTGGTAAATTATTTATCCATTTCATCAAGATTACCATTTGTTGGTATAAAAATATTCAAAATACTCTTTTGTAATCTGTTTTCTGCTTTAAAATCAATATTAATATTGTCACATTTTCTTCTATGTAATAACTTAGCTCCTACACATTTTCTTTTCCCTCTCTTCTCTCTTTTCCTCTCCCTCCTTCCTGTGCCCCACTTCTCTCCTGATGCTGTCAGTTAAAGTTTTGTTAATGTTATTTACACTTTCTAAGTTGACTTCTTTTATTCTTCTCCAAAATACAAAATTATGTTGTTGATTGGATGACTTTTTCCTATTTTAACAAAATCTTTACCACTTTACATTTCCCTCAAAGAGTGCTTTTCATACCGTACCACAAGTTTTATATGTTTAAGCAGCTTCTGAGTTGGATTGACAGATGCATGTGTACACACACATGCACACAGTTAAATTTAAAAAGAAGCTCCTGTATTAAGAAGAAAATTTTATATTGTTTTTGAAAAGATTTATTGTTCCCTGTCACAATTAGTTTGTTTTTCTTATTTCCTTCTTTTTTTTTCATTTTGCTTTTCCTTTTTAGTATGATATGAAGCTGTTTGGCTTTCCCCAATGCACTGTTACTCCATTTCTCAAAAATATTCATGAGTTCGTTACTAATCCATAAAGCCAATTATCAATAGATGAAATGTCAAATTATTCCTATGACTGTTTCGATTGCTTTTATCCTATGTGTATCCATGATAATTAACCTATTGTCTTAGCAATTCCTCTCATTTTCTTCTTCATGAGCACTATGGTTGTTTCTGGCCATTATTACTTCCAGGGAAAAGGACAGAAACATCTTAAGTTCCTAAAAGAAGAAGAAAAAAATACTGTAAATACATTGCACCTAATCATCAATTTAGGAAGTTGATATCTTTAAATATCATTTAAATAAAATTGTCTTCAAATCCTTAAAGAAGCTACATACTTGCCTTGTGTGTGTTTGTGTGTGTTTTCATGTGTGCGTTAATTTATTTCTCTGTTGCTTTAATGAGACAAAAGCAATTGAATGGAAAAACTGTTTATTCTGACTCACAGTACAGATTATAGGTCATTGTGGTAAGAAAGTCATATCAGCAAGGGCTCGGGGGAGCTGCTCACATCAGTTCACAATCAAGAACTAGAGAGCAACAAAACATGCACCCTAGTGCTGCTCTTCATTTTATATGGTCCAGGAGTCCCTGCCCTGCAAACGATCCCACCAAAAATTAAGATGAGACTTCTTATATCAATTTTTTAAAAATCAAGCAATCCTTACTTAGAGAACAATTTTCTAGATGACTCTGCATTCTGTCAAATTGACAGTTAACACTGACAATCACATTGTGTGTGACAGGGTGGGTTGTACATAGGAGAAAGCAGTTGCATGTATAAGGCCAGATGTCAATATGGGATTCTTCCTCAATAGCTTTTGAATATTATTCTTTTGAGACAGAATCGCTCATTGAACTTGAAGCTTATTGAATGGCAAGAGTTTGTGGTCAGCTAGACCCAGGACTCTCTCTGTATCTATGTAGACACCTTTAGGATTGAAGTTTTACTATGCTGTGCCAAGTTCTTTGTGTAGGTGTTGGAGATCTGAATTCTACTCTTCAAATTTGTGTTGCAAACACTTTACTAGTTGAGCCGCCCCCTATCACCACTACATGTAATTTTTTTTAAAAGTTGGATATATATGTATATTTGATTATATAATTTTCAAAGATATTTCACATGCCCTTTTTTTTTGTCTCTCATGGTGCACTTTTCTTTTTGCTTCCTCTACCCTACAACTACTGACTCTCCCTCTCTTATTCATGATGCTTTCTTCTATGTACTTACACACATGTATATAATGTATATATTTATGTAACCACTTAATCCATTTAGTTATGTACAAGTATTTATGGTTCACCACTTGAGAACGAATAAACTGTCACAGGGCTCATCCCTGGAGAAAACAGGATAGCTAAATATTACTGGTTTATGATAGATTTCACTACAGTAGATTTATTCTCAGATATTTAGATATCTAGGACATATTAAGGACATATTTATCCTATTAACTGTTTAGTATTGTTATTTGAAGTAACTATTTTTTTTTATTTTTGTTAATCCAGAAACATATGACCTTAATTTATTAATACAAATAATTTATCAATTTAGACTTTCTATATAGAAAACTGTATTAATGTCATAGGTTACAGTTTATTTTCTCCTTTTCAAACCTTATGCTTTTTATTTCATTTGTGTTTTACTGGGCTAAAAGTTGAATAGAAATGTTGACTATTGAATAGTAATAATGATATTATTCATTCTTGTCATGTACCCTAATATGAAAGAGTCTCTGTGTCTTATAAAAAAGCTTATGTAGTTGTTATGAGTCTTAAATAGATAGTAGAAACTGGAATATGAAAGTTTACCCTGAGACAAGGAGATTGCTCAGCAGGTAAATATGCTTGCTACCATGCCTGATAATCTAAGATGGGGTTTGCAGGTCATGCATGGTAGAAGGAAAGAAATGACTCCTAAAGTTTGTCTTCTGAATTCCACACTCACATACTTAGATATCAGAACATACACACACACACACACACACACACACACACACACACACACACACAGTAAACAAATAAAAATTTTAAAATGCAAGATTACGTATTGTTTCCCTATTGAGTTTTATTTTTAGTTACAAAAAATGTTCAATTATATTAAAACTTACAAATGCAATAAGATAATTGTATACATTTCTACAATTTGTTAACTGTATTACTTAATTTCATAGTATCAAACATATTTTGCTTTCTAGTAATAAGCCAGATTTACCATGATATATTATTATTTTACATATTGCCACATTCTGTTTATATTCTCTTTAGGAAATTTATATTTATTGTTCGTGAATGATTATTACCTTTAGTCATGATTGATTCTGTGTCATTGGCATTCTATCCCTGTAAAATTAGATCAATTGTTTTCCATATTTTTCCTAGATTTCATGTAACAATAAAATTAATTCTGCTAAAATATTTTCTGGAAATCATCATCTCATCAATAAAGCATAGAATTCTTTTTTAGAAAAAAATTAACAACCATCTAGTTTTTTAATATCATAATACTGTTCAGAATTTCTATTTGATTTTTAATTTTGAAAAAACAGGGAGAATTGGCTCACATCTTCAACATTTTTAAAAACATTGCCATAAAATTGTTATTTATTATAGGTTTCCCTTTGAAATAGCTACAGTACAGCAATGATTTTTTTCAAATTCAGTATTATTTGAAATTTACAGATTATTTTAAAAATAATTTATGGCTTACCTCCCCCAAAAAAAACTTCAAGATTTATATTTAAAAATTATTTAATTACCTCAGATAACATTTGAGATAATACATTTTAGCTTTTTCATTCTTTTCAGCTTATATTATTAAGTTCATATATTTATTTTTTCTACCTTTAGATCCTATGATTAAGAATATAAACATCAAAAGTGAACTGTAACATAAACTGTGGTCTTTGGAAAATTCAATTAAAATAAACATATCACTCTGGTACAGGAAATGTAGGTAAATGTCCTTACTTTTAAAACCTGAAACCCACATATTACATCATAATTATTGCTTTAGATAGCCAGTATCCATCTAGATTTATCCACTATACACTGTTTTGTGTGCTATTAAGTCTTGTTTGCTATGAAGTGCCTGTGAATTTCAGAATATAATTTTCAGAGATCAGTTCTCTCCTTTTACTATAGGTTCCAGGAAAAAAGCTTTGAGACTTTCATGGCAAGCATTTTTATCGACTGGACCATCTCGCCATGTGGTCTTCAAATATACCTTATTTCCAGCTTGCAGAACATTAGTTTCTGGTTTTCTTTTTGAGAGTCCTCCTTCTCTTCTTACTCTTGTTTGATAACCTGTTCATTTTAATCTTTTTTTAATAGAGATTTTTACTTTCAATATAATTCTAGCTTGGACCAGCTTGATTTTTCTCAGAATCATCATCACATTATTTTTTGACTTGCATTACTGCTATCCATAATGCATATATGGGTATATGTAAGAAGCCACAATGGCTTCTTGGCCATTTTGCTAAGATCAGCTATAGTTTGCTTGCCACTTCTTTAAGATGATATTTATTATAAAAACTTCTCTCTTTTCCTTTATGGATATATGTTTTATTATGTTATGGGTGGATAATTTTTACTCTTGATATCTGGGTTCCTAATATAATTGATTATCTTTCTTTCATTTATTGTTCCTAAACAATTAACTGAGACTAACTTGAAAACTATAACAAAGATGACCTTATCCAGAGAATTTTCATCTGCCTTTGAGTGAGTGGGGACAATATTAAAATAAATCTTGTCTTAGGGTCTTACTGCTGTAAACAGACACCATGACCAAGGCAAGTCTTATAAAGGACAACATTTAATTGGGGCTTACTTACAGGGTCAGAGGTTCAGTTCATTATCATCAAGGTGGGAGCATGGCAGCATCTCTACAGGCATGGGGCAGATGAGAGTTCTACATCTTCCTCTGAATGCTACTAGCAGAATAATGACTTCTGGAAGCTAGGATGAGGGTCTTAAAACCCACACCCACAGTGGCACACCTACTCCAACAAGGCCACACCTGCTCCAACAGGGCCATACCTTCTATTAATGCCACTTCCTGATCTGAGCATATACAAACCATCACATTCCACTCCCTGGTCTCCATAGGCTTGTTCAAACCTATGAGTCTATGGGGGGGGCATATCTAAACATAGCATAATTTAAAAATACATTTAGTTCAACTTCAAAAGCCCCCATAGTCTATAGGAGTCTCAACAATGTTAAAAGTCCAAAGTTTAAAGTCTCTTTTGAAATCCAACCAATTACTTAACTCTAATTCCCAAAGCAAAACAGGAAACCAGCTGGGCAAACTCCAAACTCTTCATCTCCATGGTTGATGTCAAAACAGTCTTCAGATCTCCAACTCCTTTTTCATCCTTGTTGACTGCAACAAACTTCTGTCTCCAGGGCTGGCTCCACTCTCTTTTAGCAGCTTTTCTCAGTAGACAGCCCACAGCTCTGGCATCTCAAACATCTTAGAAATGTTCCAAGGCAACTTCAATGTTACAGCTTCTTGTTTCATCTTCTGGGCTCCTTCAAAGGCTTGGGTCGCTTCTCCAGCTCTGTCCTCTATAGAACTCTAAGCTAAGGTTGCTCTACTCCATTTGTGCTGCTGTTCTTGGTGATAATGCCATAGTAAGGTCATCTCCAATACACTGGGGTCATCTGCTACCACTAGGCTTCACTAATAGCCTCTCACAGGCTCTCTGCATGGTGCCAACCCTCAACTCCTTTGCATGACCCCTTCAGTCTTGGGCCATCAACTGCAATAGAGGCTATTCACCAATATACCTTCACCAATATCAATATACCTTCACCAATAGTCTTCCCTGGGTTCTCACCGTGCCAACCCTCAGCTGTTCTTCATGACTCCTTCAAGCTTCAAAATCAGTACCACCTGGGTGACTCTTACATATTACCAAGAACAGCTACAGGAGGAAGTACAAGCTTGGCTATCTCTGGAACACAGCTTCTTTGTGCTCCCAGGAAACATTTCCCAGATGATTACACCTCAGTGAAGTTGGTGTCTTAATCACCACTAATTTCTTAGCTCCAGCTAACCAGCATCAGTTTTCTCAGTAGTCCCTTTTATTCTAGACTCTAAAGACAGAGCCACATGGCTGAAGCTGCTGTGCTCTACTGCTTGCTGGGGCTGGAACATGGCCCCCTTGTTCTATTACTTTATTACTTGCCTTCTGTTTTCCAACTCCTTCACTGCCTAAGCTTGGCTGTCTTGGATCTTGCTCTGTAGATTGACCTTGAATTTGAGATCTGCATGCCTGTCTCCTGGGATTAAAGGTGTGTACTACCATGCCTAAATTCAAGCTTTCCTTCACCTAGAACTTGTTCTGCCTCAGGCTGGCCTTGAATTAAGAGATCTGCTTGGATTTATCTCCTGAGATTAAAAGATCCCCATGCCTGGATCTAAATTTACCTGGGTAGGCTCTTGCCCCAAAGTCCCACTCTCTTAATTTGTTATCTCCTTGAACACAGGATTCAACTCCATTTTACTTCCTGGTGTCTGTTTAATGCTGGAACCACATGTTTTATATTTTTCCTTTCTCAGCTTACTATGCTTGTTCACAATGCTCTTTAGGAGATTTAACCAGAAAACAAAGTCTATGATGGGCGTTTCTGAGACTTCCTTTGTCAGTGCAATTAATCTGACTTTCTTCACCTTAGCCTCAGGCAGACTCTTCAGACAAGGGCAAAAGTAGTCACATTCTTGACCAAAATACCAGAAAAACAGTCTCTAGGCCATATATTGAATTTCTCCACTGAAACCTCTTGGGCCAGGTCTGCACAGTTCAAATCACTCTCAGTAACAAAGTCTTCCATATTCCTACTAGGATAGTTCATTAAGCCCCATTTAAAGCATTCCAGTGCTTTCCAAATCCGAAGTCCCCAAATCCTCATTCCTCCAAACAAAAGCATGGTCAGGCCTATCACAGCAATACTCCAGTCCCTGGTACCAACTTCTGTCTTAGTTAGGGTTTTATTGCTGTTAACAGACACCATGACCAAGGCAAGTTTTATAAAGGACAATGTTTAATTGGGACTGGTTTACAGGTTCAGAGGTTCAGTCCATTATCATCAAGGCAGGAGCATGGCGGCATCCTAGCAGGGATGGTACAGGAGGAGCTGAGAGTTCTACATATTAATCTGAATGCTACTAACAGAGTACTGATTTCCACACAATTAGGATGAGCCAACAGCCATAATGTCACACCTACTTCAACAGGGCCACATCTGCTCCAAGAGAGCCACACCTTCTAGTAGTGCTACTCCCCGAACTGAACATATACAGACCATCACAAATCTATAGCATCATATTTTCTGAGTGACTCAAGTGAAATATAACTACATTACACAGTAATATACTTCTAGTGCATTTTGACCTTAATTGTCTATTCTTGAGAACTGAGACTCAAAACTGCAAAATTTCCTAGACTGTTAAATATTCTCAGGGCTTATAGCTTCTTTTCCCTTTTTTACCACTCTGAATTTCCCCTCGCCCTTCAAATTTCCTGTTAATTTCTAAGTATCTTAATATTTATTAGTATTTCTGAATATTTTCATAACAAAAGTTGATTTAATATTTTAGTTCTGCTCAAGATGGTTGAAGTATGAATAATGCAACATCTATTTACCAACATGGAACTCTTTCCTTTCATATTTTTTTGTTAAATTCAGCTATGTATACATTCAAAAGAATGCTCTTATTTTTCCACCATTTCTCTGTATATAGTCAGACAAATTTCATGTTTCTTATTGTAATGAAGAAAGGAAAGTCTACAGTTCATTGTGTAAATAACCTAATTAAATTTTTAGAAAATATTGTTCAATTAGCCAGGCCAAAATATATGAGCCTCAGGCCTATTTTTGTTCCATCAACTCAGTGTCAGTGTATACCTGTAAAGTGTTTACTTTTTCCTGAGTCCTTGCTCTTCAGCAGATGTTTTTGTGGTGCTAGTTACCTAACTGAGGGACTTTACATTAGCTAAACTATCCACCACTGAGGTGCACAAACAGCCCTAACAAAATTTGTTTATGTTCTCTCACCAGCTTTCCCTTTCTTAACACATTAACCACTTGGGAAGTAAGAGTGTTATTTTACCATTCTAGGACCATTTATATTTCTGTTACTTAATTTGCTAAAGTCTCAGTTTTGTGAAACTATTTGTTATGCCTAATTGTATGTCTTTGAGTACAGTATTTTGTCTAATCATTGTTATTATTTCTCTTCCTGAGTAGTATAATGCTACAGGGGAGTGGGTGGCAGTGTGGTGGTGGTAGGGAAGTTTAAGCATTTAATTCTTGCTCCATAGCTTGGAAATTTTAAATTACTAGGTTTAACTACTGTTAAGAGATAACTTCATGGTCTTTGGATAACTTGTCATATTTTAACAATAATGTACCAGATAAAAGTTTATAAATATCCCTATAATTCATTCCTAATAGTTCCACACTTCTATTTTTTTTTACTTTATCTTTTATTGAAAACAGTTTGTTCCCTTGTAAAATACATCCCATAACAGACTTTAATTTCAATCATTACTGCATTTAATTTTTCTTGTTTCTAGAAATTTCTGGACACATTTTTGGAGTTTCAGGAATATTCTTGTCTTCTACTCTTAATGTGTGCATTATTTGTTAAACAAATTATGGGTCATAAAGCATCACCATCATATATTATATGATGTATTTCATATGATATAACTCAAAAAAATTGTATATCAAATGTGGACATTAAAGCACAATAATTTCTGTACATTATAGTCATTCTATAATTTGATATATAGCTACTTAAAAAGAAGTATACTTAATCTAGTTGAAGCATACTTAATCTAGTTCTGTATGGGTTTTAGAAATTTTCTACACTTATCGGGAATTTTTTCTGTATTATGCTAGTATAATAACTCCATACTTATAAAATAAGAAATATGTTACAATCTATTTCTCTTCTGTATCTTGTTTTAATGTTTTTGTAGGTCCTTATCCATTCATATAAAAAGTTTAATGCTTTCTAAAAATTTAACATTTGCCATAGACATTAAAATTATACAGTTTTGGAGAGGCATTTTAAGAATTAAATCACTCAAGAAAAATTGCTCAAGACTCTAGATACAAATGCTTCTGAATTGAAAATTAGGCAAAAATTATCTTTTCTTTCATCACTTTCTTCCTATCATCTACTATTGTTCATTTTCTGTTCCTTTCATAATGTGTCTATCAGGTCTTTTTCATACATTCCTAATTCAATAAAAGATGTGTTCATGTTAAATATCCCCACAGTGTCAAATATCATTATATGAATTTGTTCATATTCTTTCTTCTTTTTCTAGGCATTCTCAATGACAGCCTCAGTCCCAGATCCAGACCTAAGTCACAAAGGTACAGCAATGATCACTTAGCAAAGAACTTCATTTTTCTGAGGAACAAAGGACCTATTTTTTTTTTTTTACTGAGTTTTTGGTAATTCTCAAGACCCCAAATATGTTGAGACTTTAGTAGGCATGTATGTCACATGTCACACTTTTCGCCATTGCAACATGGTATAATCTATAAAATTCCCTCTTGAACATCAGAATCAAGAATCAAATATGAAAAATTAATCACAAAAACTATATTTTAAAAATTTTATGATTTTGTGTTTGGACACATCTGTAGTTATCCTGGGTCCTATGCAGCCCATGGACCACATTGGACATGCCCACTAGCTCACAAATAATTTAACATAATAATGTTAGTACACACAGGCACATCAGTTCATAAATGATTTAATATAACATTCTTAACAAATACAGATGCTGTATTAATTGATGTGACAAGATGGCTGGCAAAAACATCTTATGGAAAGAAACCATATGATGACTTACATTGGGAGGGTACAATCTATAATAAAGAAGCAACAGAATGAAGCAGTCACTTGTGTCAAATCTTTCATTCAGAAACAGAGAATGGCAAGTGTTAGTGCTCAACTCACTTTTTTATTCAGTCCAGGGCTCCAACCCTTTAGAATTGTGCTGCTCATAGTTAAGGTGAGTCTTCCCAATTAATCTAGATAATCTTTCACAAGTTTATCTACAGACTTTTCTCTTAGATTATTTTGTATCCTTTCAGGTTGACAATGAATATTAACTATCGCTGGTATGCATGAAAATGAATCACAACTAAAGTGTCTTATCATTCTAATCATTCCTCAGTATAGATATGAGAGTAGTATTGCTAAAATCTGTTTTGAGCCTCTGAGAGTTGTACACATCTTTGACCCCATTGGCAAGCTACTGAGTGAAGGACATTACTTCAGAAGCTCCAACTTACCATTTCTCAAATATATAAAGTGATCATTTAATTTTTCCCTTGCTTGATGCCAAAACCCACAAAACTACTCATTTACTCATGTGATCAACAAGTATGTACTGAGTGCCTACTGTGTACCAGTGATTGTGCTAGTATTTTGAAATATAATCATAAATAAGAAAAGGCAAAATAACTATGCTGATTAGTTTATTTTCAACTTCACACAAGCTAGACTCATTTGGGAAGACAGCACGTAAATTGAAAAAAAATATTCTCACCAGACTGACCTGTGGGCTAGTCCATGGTTCATCCTTTTGATTAATGATTAATATGGAAGGATCCAGATCACACATGGTGGTTCACCCTCTTGGCAGGTGATCCTAGATTGTATAAGAGACCATGTTGAGCAAGCTGTCAGGAGAAAGCAAGTAAGCAGCATTTCTCCATGGCCTCTGTTTTTGTTCCTGCCTTCAAGTTCTTTGCCTTCTTGAGTTCCTGTCTTGACTTCACTCATCCCTAGACTTACCTGGAAGAATAAGATAAAATAAGCTCTCTCTTTCCCAAATTACCTTTGCTCATGATGTTTTATCACAGTAATCACAATTCTTATCTCATGGAATTTACCATCTAGTGAGGAAAGAAAACAGTTAACAAGTATATAATACATGATTTAATGTCATACAGTGGAAAGTTATATGAGCAAAAACTAAGGCTGAGTAAGAATGTAAAAAGGAAATGTTTTCTCTTTTAAAGGAGGATCAAAGTAGCATATTCCTTTACCCACTGAGCCATTTTGTTTTAAAAAAATCTAAAGGGGATCAAGGTATAATGTTAAAATATTCTGTGGTCATGAATTTTTATTATTTTCAAGGTTTAGAAGTAATGGAAAACTTTACACAGCCCTATTAGTCGCTCATAAAACTTATTAGTATATCACATTAAATATATTTTGTTTACTTTTTAATAAGCAGTCTGGAGATATAGGTTCAGATTGCCTGGTAGCTTTGTGGTTATGGTACAGTTCTATCAGATGTTAGGGGCCCATAGTTCAAAGTCATTACCTCCTGATAGGAAATAAGAAATAAGAACCATTTGTTTCTGTGCATGATTTTTTTTAAAAGATAGCATGATATAGGTAAGAATATGAAAATATCTCCCTTGATCATTAGGAAGTATAAAATCATAGAAGGTTTGATTTCTTTAATCAAATTATTATTTAATACTTAAATAATGAGAAAGTGAAGAGAAAATAATTAAACAACTCCACATACATTCATAACTTAGATTCAACAACTGTCAGTACTTTGTCATAAATTCTTAGTAAAAAATATGTTTTTTTATTTAATATTTCAAAGAAAACCTCAAATATTTACCCCATTGGTCAGTATATAATTCTGAGTTATTCCTATGTACTATATTTACCCAGCCCATGATTAAGTCTTACTATTGGGACTTTTGTTAAAAGTAATGTGTATATCATATGAGCACAGAAAACAATATAGCTAGAAATAATTGAGCTTTTCTGTAAAAAAAAAAAAACAGTATATTTGAATATTGACTTTCATACATACAAGCTTTGTGATGTTAATATCTCTAAGATTTGATTTCTCTTTTAAAATTGGAATAATAATCTCGTAAGCTTTATAGATTCTATATGAACAAATATATTTTATTTTAATTTACTTTTGTATATAGCATACAATTATCATTCAATAAAATTACAGATATTAAAATTATTGGATCTTTTATTTTAAAAAAGGATGAATAATATCTAAATATCTCAATAAGTATTACAAAAAAGTAAAACTCTGATTGCCAAAGCTTCATGTTAATTAAACTTGTTTATATAAATTGTTTATTAATTTCCACTTTATTTTCATAATGATTATTCATTTATTTTTAATCAATCATACAGAATCAACCCCCTCTTTTTTGATTATTAAGACTAAATGAGATGACATATGTGACTATATCCATTACAGTGTTAGTATCATTGAAACTTAATAAACAGAAATTAGACTTGAATTTAAAATATCTGACTTTATATATTTTACTTTGTTACCATACTAAAATATTCATGTAAGCTCTTTTTATCCTTTATTGTTCATGACATACACAGTTTAAAAATATCACAGGGGATGTTATCTAGGGACAAGTCTATAAAGAAAGTCAATAATTGACTAAAGTATTAGATGAACACATGGAGTCTTCATCAGTCCAATAATTCTGATATATAGAACAATGTTCCCTGGAATTTTAGACTATCACTGCTATGCTTTGTCCATCTAGAGATTATCTTTAAAACTTGAGGATATTGGCCATTGTCTTCAACTGAGTTTGTCCAGAGCACAAAATGTAGCATCATTACAAGAAAGTAGTGATTTACAAAAGTTCTAACTCTTGAGTCTATATTGCCATCTTAATACCCAATTTGGCTTAGCATTATTTTCCGTTCCTTACTTTATTTATTCTGTGAGTATCTACCTTCTGTCTCTTTAGATACTCCGTTCATATATATGATCACTTCAAAGTCTTGCTTTAAACTTTCAGGCATAACTCTGTCTGTATTTAGGCAATCCTCACATATTTCTTGTCAGATCCACATGATACGATAAAATTACTTGACCAATATCATCCACTATTACCCATCTAAAATCAACTTTCTTTTAAAAGATAGACTTTTAAACCCTTGATTCCCATTTACTCAATAGTGTTTTGATTCTTGTTTAAATGAAGATTTGAAAGCCAGGCAGTGGTGGTTCAAGCCTTTAATCCCAGCACTTGGGAGGCAGAGTCAGGCGGATTTCTGAGTTCAAGGCCAGCCTGGTCTACAGAGTGAGTTCCAGGCCAGCCTGGTATACAGAGTGAGTTCCAGGACAGCCAGGGCTACACAGAGAAACCCTGTCTCGAAAAACAGAACAAAACAAACAAAAAAAAAAAAACAAAAAAAAAAACTCCAAAAAACAAAACAACAAAAAAGATTTGAGTAAAAAGAACATAAATAGGTGTAAGTAGGATAAAATAAATTAATTATAATTACCAAATAACTTAGTTACTTCAAAAGTATACATTGGATCCAAAATATTTTCTCTGTAATATTCTATTTAAATGTTTTAAAGGTTAATTAGTAAGATATGTTTTCACTCCTAATCACAGATGCATTTTCCAGTTGTACCTCATATTTTCATGGTAAACAAATTTAAGTTAACCTATCCCTCTGAGTTAACTTCAAAACACTA
This sequence comes from Montemys delectorum, assembly GCA_019843815.1. Taxonomy (NCBI): domain Eukaryota; kingdom Metazoa; phylum Chordata; class Mammalia; order Rodentia; family Muridae; genus Montemys; species Montemys delectorum. Next base: position 3,040 of record JADRCD010046597.1, on the reverse strand, counting down.
CTCTGTACTTTATCATCTTCATACTCTGTCTTGCTATATGCTTAGTAGTATGCTGGTCAATGCTTAATGAGTAGCTTTTTAATGATGGGGTGGCCCTCATTTGTAGCACTGGCTGATTTGTCTGTTACTACTTCAACCATAGCTGCATTTTACCAGAGTAGAGTCATCAGAATGGAACCTGTGAAGAGATGGGCATAATCAGTTCTCCTGAGTAGGTATTGGCAGGCCCTAGCACATCACTGCTTTGATTATCTTATCTCTATCACCCCATCTTTATTAAGAAAATATAATCTTTAATGTTTTTACTTTTAGAATTATCTACCCTCTTTGGATATAGTTCTTTTAAGAGTGTCGAGAAGGTCACTGGGTATGGAGATATACTTCATTAGAACACTTATTTAATGTACATGTATTTATATAAACTCCACCCAGAATTCTAAAAATTGGTTAGCTATTTTTAGGACAGTCAATCAATTAGGAAAAGATAGATATAAAATAACCTATGTTAATATTTAAAACTTAAGATAGAATGGAAGTTGAATTTGCTCAAAGTAGCAGATTTTATAGGGTTTGAGATACAGAGAGCTGTGATTTTTGGATTGTAACACACAATATTTTTTGTGAAAAGAAATAGTTTTGCCTCTCAAATCATGGTGGGATCACATAGCCACTTTCTCACTCTGTATGTTAGAAATGTGTCTGGTGCATGATGTCTGCTAGAAAAAGAAGACTTGGCTTGGTTTTTTTAATGACATAACCCCAAGACTAGCTTGACAACACAAACTGGACTGCACAGAGAAAGAAGAAAACAAAAAAAATTAATCTCAAGGTTGGGTGGGAAGGATGAGAGAGCTGCAGGGGTGCTAAGGGGAAAGGTTATGGATATTTCCAAAGTAAATACAATTACATGAAATTCTCCAAGAATTTATTAAAATATATTTTCCTTAAATACTACATATATAGAATATATTACAAATATATTCACTTATCCTTTCCCATCCATCTCTCACTCTATTCCTCTTCTTCCAACCTATTTCTATTCTTATTCCTATGTATTTTTTTTTAGTTATCTGCTTTCTGTTTTTTCTTTTATTTTTGATATTATAATTACGTCATTCCTTTTCCTCATTCCAAAACCATCCCATATATTCTTCCTTGTTCTTTTAATCTATCTTTACTATGTGCACTTATAAAAATGTGTATGTATAGACAAAGATTTTTTTATGCACAGTTAGCTCCTGTGAGTATGTGATCATAATGGCCATGGTATGTCCAGAAGACAGCCAATCATAGATCTCCTCTCCATTCTCTGGTTCTCACAGTCTTTCAGGCCTCTGTACTGTGATGCTCTATTGTTGACTCCATTAGTATTGAGCACTCAAAACTCACTTAATCTCAGAAATTTTACAAGTTATAAGACTCAGAATTAACTGCCTCAGTCTGGAAAAAGAAACTTCTCTGACCCAGCTGAGAGTAGCACTAGTCAATGTGTTAAAAGACAATTAGGCTGCATGCCCACTTAACAAACATCAATAGTACAATCACAGGACCCCCTAGGTCCTGTGATTTCCACCCATGGGATTTGACCAGATTTATGGTATCAAGCATGTGTTCTGTCCAATGAATGTCAAATCAAGTTGAGAATTAGTTGACTAACTCAAGGACATTTTCTTGCACTATTATACTGAATCTAGGCTGACAGATCAGAATTACAGCATGAAGTGTTCACATATGTGAAAGACCATTGATATTTTTTTTTCTTTCCCAGCAATTCTGGACAGCATTTCTCAATATTGTGAACACCAGTAACCAGCAAAGAGGAAGCTTCCAGCTCAGTTCCACCTTTGCCCTGTATCCAAGATGTGTGCTGTGCCAACAATAGGATTTTTACCATTTATTCCCAGTGAGTAACCAAGATCAAAGACCATAAGCATGTATTGCTTTGGGAACTTCCAGGGTCTTTCTAGTCAGCAATTCATAGAGAGAGAAACCTCACATATAACACTGGGATTTTTATTTAAAAATTCTATAGCTTCAAGAAACAGTATTATCAACCAATGGAGGTTATTTCTGTTCAAAATATTTTTTACTTGTTTTACACAGAAGCAACTTTCCACATGTTTTTTCATCTATCATTACTTTTTACTTGACCCTTCCAGTGACTTCTACTTTTTCTCATCTCCTTCCTCCCCATTAAAATTATCCCTAGTATTTCCTCCTCACTACTTTCATATTAAATGCATTTTCCAAA
>JADRCD010046509.1:2096-14622 GCA_019843815.1 Montemys delectorum | reverse complement strand
TGGGAGGCATAACAGAAACTGAGTAAATTAAAAAAAAATCATTAGGTCATACTTCAAAAGCCTGTACTGCATGAAACTGAAAAATCTAAATGAAATGGGTGATTTCAAAGTTAAATCAAGATCTGGTAAACTAAACAGTCCTATAATCCATAAGGAAATAGAAGCAATCATGAAAAGTTTCCCAATCAATAAATCCAGGGCCCAGATGGTTTTAGTCTAGAAATTTATCATACCTTCAAAGAAGAGCTATTTCCAATACCCCTCAAACTATTCCACAAAATAAAAAATGAAAGAATACTACGTAACTCATTCTATAAAGCTACAGTTACTCTGATATCTAAACCATACATAGACCCAATAAAGAAAGACAACTTCAGAGCAATTTCTCTTATGAACATCAATACAAAATCACTCAATAAAAATCTTGCACATAAAAAAAACATCATTTTTAGTCCTGTGGAGGCTTGATACCCCAGTGTAAGGGGATGCTAGAGGGTGAGGCAGGAATGGGTGGGCAGGTGAGGGAACACTCTCATAGAGACAAAGGGGGTGCAGGATGTGATGGCAGAGTTTCAGAGGAAAAAGAGAGAAGGGAGACAATATTTGAAATGTAAATTAATAAAATAACAACAAAAAAACATTATTCGCCACAATCAAGGAAGCTTTATCCCAGGTATGCAGGGTTGGTTCAATATATAATTATCCATGAACATAATCCACTATATGAACAAAATGAATGACAAAAATCTAATAAACATTTCATTAGATGCTGTAAAAGCCTTCGACCAAATCCAACACCCCTTCATGTTAAAAGTCTTGGAGAGGTCAAGGATTCAAGGCACGTACCTAAGCAAGCCAATAGCCAACATCAAATTAAAGGAAAAGAAACTGTAAGCAATCCAATTAAAATCACAGCCAAGAAAAGGTTGTTCACTCTGCCTCTGTCTATTCAATATAGTACTTGATTTTCTAGCTAGAACAATAAGACAACCAAAGGAGATCAAGGGGATATGATTTGCAAAGGAAGAAGTCAAGGTATCATTTTTTGAACATATGATACTATACATAAGCAACCCCAAAAATTCTGCCAGAGAACTTCTACAGCTGATAACTTCAGCAAAGTGGCTGGATATAAAATTAATGCAAAGAAATCAGTAGCCTTCTTTTATACAAATGATAAATGGGCAGAGAAAGAAATAAGGGAAATAGCACACTTTACAATAGCCACAAATAATATAAGATATCTAGGTGTAACTCTACTCGAACAAGTAAAAAATCTGTTTAACAAGAACTACAAGCCAATGAAAAAGGAAATTGAAGAAGATATCAGAAGATGGAAAGATCTCCTATGCTCATGTATAGGTAGGATTAACATAGTGAAAATGGCCATCTTACCAAAAGCAATATACAGATTTAATGCAATCTCCATCAAAATTTCAATATAATGTTTTACAGCCTTTGCAAGAGCAATTCTCAACTTTATATAGAAAAATAAAAATCCAGGATAGCCAAAAACAATACTGAACAATAAAAGTACGTCTGGAGGAATTACCATCCCTGACCTCAAGCTGTGCTATAGAACAATAGTGAGAAAAAACTACATGGTACTGGTACAAAAATAGATAAATTGATCCAATGGAATCAAAACCAAAGACCCTGAAATAAACCCATAAATCTGTGGGCACTTGATGTTTTGACAAGGAAGCCAAAAACATACAATGGAAAGTGGAGAGCATCTTCAACAAATGGTGCTCTTTTAACTGGATGTTTGCATGTAGATGAAAGCAAATATTTGTCATCCTGCACAAAACTCAATTCCAAGTTGCTTAAGGACCTCAACATATACCAGATACACTAAACCTAATAGAAGAGGAAGTTGGAAATAGTCTTGAACTCATTGGTAGAGGAACCAACTTGGTGAATAGAGCACCAATGGCTCAAGCTTTAAGATTAACAACTGCTCATTGGGACCTCATGAAACTGAAACACTTCTGTAAGGCAAAAAACCCTGTCAATAGGACAAAACACAGAAGACTACAGAATGGGAAAAGATGTTCACTAACCTACATCTGACAGAGGGCTAATATCTAAAATATATAAAGAACTCAAGAAGTTAGACTCCAACAAACCAGTAACCCAATTAAAACATAGTCTACAGAGCTAAGCAGAATTCTCAACAGAGGAATCTCAAATGGCTGAGGAACACTTAAATAAATGTTCAACATCCTTGTTGTCAGGGGAATGGAAATCAAAATGAATCTGAGATTCTACCTATACCAATCAGAATGGCTAAGATTAAAAAAAAACAACAACAAAAACTCAAGTGACAGCACATGCTGGTGAGGATGTGGAGAAAGGAGAACAATCTTCATTACTGGTGGGATTGTAAACCTATACAACCACTCTTCAAATCAATATGTGTGTTTTTCAGAAAATTTGAAATAATCTTTCCTGAAGACTCAGCTATATTGCTCCTGGACATATACTGAAAAAATGCTCTACCATCTCACAAGAACAATTGTTCTACTATGTTCATAGCAGTTGTATTATAGAGATGGATGATGAAAAAGTATTCAAAGCCAATGGCATAGACAATAACTTCAACAAGAGTGTGGAATAAAACCTTCCCAAACTATGAAAAGGGATAAGTAAATATATAGATACAGGAAGCATACAAAACACCAAATACAAAATACCAGAAAAGAAAAACCCTAATGTAAAAAATAGTTAAACCACTGAGTACGCAGAACAAAGTGAGAACATTGTAAGAGAAAAGTGCATTAAAAATGATGAGAGAGATTTTTTTTTTTTGAGAGAGAGAGAGAGAGAGAGAGAGAGAGAGAGTCCCATATAAAAGAAAAGCCATCAGAATAATAGCTGATTCTTCAATGACATTCTTTTCCCCCAAGAGAGGTTTTTTGTTTTGGTTTTTTTGTTTTGTTTTGTTTTGTTTTGTTTTGTTTTCGTGTGTAACAGCTCTGGCTACCTTGGAACTTGATCTATGGATCAGGCTGGACTTGAACTCAAAGAGATACACCCTGTCTGCCTACTGAGTGCTTTAATTAAAGGCATGTGCCACCAATGCCAGGCTCAATGGAAATTTTGAAAGCATGAAAATAGTGGAGCAATGTGTCCAATATTCTTGAAGACCACAACAGCCAATCTAATACACACAGAAAGCTATCTTCCACAGTTAAAGGGAACAAAATCTGTTTTACCAACATCATGAAAACATATATCCAATAACCAAATGCAAAGATAATAAGGAAGCAATATTTTGAGCTGAAATGAGTATAGACAAGAGAGCGTGAAAAGCAATGCAAAGTCATAATTTCTAAAATGCAGAGTATCACTGAGAACATAAACACAACCCAAATAATGCAAAATAATGACAAGTAACATGCAATTCATTAATGCCTTTAGATATTATGGGTTTAGTTCTCTAGTCAAAAGACACAGGATGAATAAATAGATCAAGATACAGAGTTCATCTATTGTCTACGAGAAATAAATAATAGCTTTAAAAATAAACACTACCTTAGAGTAAAAGGATGAACAAATATACTCCAATTAAATAGGACCAGGAAGCAAGCAGACATCAGTTTACCAAAGTCCAACTAAAACTAATCAGAAGAAAAATCAAACAAGAGAACATTATTATGCTAAACATATATGCAGCAAACTGTTTCACCCAATTTCATAAAAATGTACTACTGAATCTAAAGACACAGAATCCAAATCCATTAAGTATGGGTGATTTTGATACCTACCCTACTTTCTCCAAAGGGAAGATCATCTGAACAAAACAATAAACATAGAAATATAGGAATCAAATAACATAATAATATCTACAGACTAGTTGTCATCAATAATATTCTATAGTTGTAAAGAGACACCCTGACCATGGCAGCTCTTTTAAAAGAGAACATCTAATTGTGGTCTGCTGGACAAGGGCAGTATGGAGGCAAATATCATGCTAGAGAGGTGGCTATGAGTTCTACATCAGGACCAGTAGGCAGCAGGCAGAGAGAGAAAGCACTGGACCTGGTTTGTATATTTGAAACCCTAAATCCTCCAATTCTGGAGACACACTTCCTCTAACAAGGCCATACCACTTCTAAATGTTCACACCTCATAGTGGGACTCCCTAATGACCATTCAAATCTATGAGCTTATGGGATAATTCTTATTGAAACCACCACAATAGTCTATCCAATCACCAAGGAAGACACATTCTACTAAACAGGATATGGAAGTTTCTCTGAAATAGACTATATTCTGGGACAAAAATATCACAAATACAAAAGATTGAAATAATTATGTGTATCCTATTTGACTTTAGTACAATAAAATATAAAATTAAGACCCAACAAATCTATAGTAAATATACAAATTCATGGAGATTAGATAAATTATTAGTGAATGATGTATAAATCAAAGAAGAAATCAAGAAAGAAACAACAAATTACTTCTTAGAAATAAATAAAACTGAAAACACCAAGCAACAAAATCACTGATACACATTGAACACAAATCTTTTAAGGAAAATCTTAGCATTAAATGCTTGCATTAAAATAATGAGAAAAAGCACAAACAAATGACTTAATGATGCAACTAAAAATTTGTAAAAACAATAGACTAAACTCTGGTCTCCTATCATACAAGAAACTATAACAACAAGAGCCAAAATTATGTAATAAAACAAAACAAAAAATAGCAAAAAGAGTTAATGAGTCTTAAGAGCTGGTTTCTGGAGCAGATGAACCTGATTGACAGACCTTTGGGCCAATTAACTAACAGAAAGAGAGGAGTCAAATTAACAGAATCAGAAATGAACAGGGACACCTTAAAACAGATGCCAAAGAAATTCAGAAGACTGTGAGGGGATAATTAAAAAACTTGTACTCTATTAAACTGGGGAAACTGAAAGAAGTAGATAGATTTCTAGAGTCAGCCAAACTACCAAAATTAGTGCAAGAGAGTTCATCAAACTAAATAGAGACATAGTAAATGAAGAGATTAAAATAGTAACACAAGCCTTAAAAGTAAAAACAAATGTCAAGCCAAGTGGAGACACAGCAGGATTCATACAGACTTTCAAAGAAGATCTATATTCAGACCTCCTTAAAGTATTAAAAAGTGTGGAACAGAAACAGAAGAAGCACTCCGAAATAACTTCTATGAAGTCAATATCACTTTAAGACAAAAAAAAAATAAAGTAGAGCCACAACAAAACAAAAACCTACATGCTGGTATCCATAATAAACATGGAATTTAAAAAGCTTAATAAAATAACTGCAAACAGAATACAGACATATGCCAAAAGACTATCCATTATGAGTAAGTTTGTTTTATCTATGAAATGTAGGGTATTTGAACATATAAATGGAATATATATGCAATATATATATATATATATATGGCACATAAATGGACTTAAAAACAAAGATTTCATTGTCATTTCAATGAATGCAGAAAAGACCTTTGGCAAAATTCAGCATACCTTGATGATAAATGTCCTAGAGAATGTAGATCTAGGAAGAACATAAGTCAATATAAAAATGTTGTTTGTGAGAAAGCTACAGCTTATTTTTTCCTACATGGTGAAAACTTGACAGAATCCTACTGAACTTAGGAAGGAGAGAGGAGTGAGCATTATCTGTTCCTTTTCAACACTGAGCTGAAAGTACTAGCTGCAACCTTAAAGAAAAAGGAGATGAAAAGGATACAATATGAAAAGTAGTTAAAGTATCCCTATCTGCATCCTATAGGATGCAAGTGTAAGAAAAGACTTTCAAATAGAAATCCATTTGTCCATTAATTATGGGAGCCATTGGTTAGTAGTACTGCATAAAAATAAAAACCTTTAGCATGGTTAATAAAGTAGTTGAGTAATGAGGAAGCTCACATGGCAAGATGTTCTTAAAAGTGCAGTAGGAGCATGTATAACTTGGCAGTAACTAACAGCTTTCTGTTGACTTAAGACCTCAACAAAAGTAATTAGACATAGTACAAATACATACTTGTAAACTACATAATTATGATATCTTATTTTTTTATTTTCTTTATTGACATGTCATATGATTTCTCCTTTCCCAGTTTCCCCTCCCAAAAACAAAAACCAAAAATCAACAAGAAGAACAAACCCCTGTTGCCTCCCCCCGCCCCTGCTTGCCACCACACCCTCTCCCGCTTACTGGCCCTGGCATTCCCCTACACTGGGGCACAGAACCTTCACATGGCCAAGGGCCTCTCCTCCCATTGATGACCAACTTGGCCATCCTCTACTATACACATGCTGATGGAGCAATCAGTCCCACCATGTGTACTCCTTGGTTGGTGGTTTAGTCTCTGGGAGCTCTGAGGGTACTAGTTAGTTCATATTGTTGTTCTTCCTAAGGGGCTGCAAATCCTTCAGCTCCTTGAGTCCTTTCTCTAGCTCCTTCATTGGGGACCCAGTACTCAGTTCAATGGATGGCTGTGAGCCTCTATTTCTGTATTAGCCGGGTACTGTCAGAGCCTCTCAAGAGACAGCTATCTCAGGCTGGCTTGTCCTTCCTTCAGTCTCTGCTCCATAGTTAGTCTCTACAACTCCTTCTGTGGGTATTTTGTTTCCCCCTTTTAAGAAGGAATGAAGTGTCCACATTTTGGTCCTCCTTCTTCTTGAGTTTCTTGTGGTTTATGTATTGTACTTCGTGTATTCCAAACTTCTGGGCTAATAAGTACTTATCAGAGAGTGTTTATCATCTGTGTTTTTTTTTTTTTTGTGATTCGGTTACCTTACTCAGGATGATATTCTCCAGATCCATCCATTTGCCTAAGAATTTCGTAAATTCATTGTTTTGAATAGCTGAGTAGTGCTCCATTGTGTAGATGTACCACAATTTCTGTATCCATTCCTCTGTTGAGGGACATCTGGGTTCTTTCCAGCTTCTGGTTATTATAAATAAGGCTGCTATGAACATAGTGGAGCATGTGTCCTTATTACTTGTTGGAGCATCTTCTGGGTATATGTCCAGGAGTAGCATGGCTGGGTACTCTGGTATTTCTATTGATCCATGAATATGGGTTTCTCTTCTTTTTTCTAGTGTTTTTTTTTCTACTTTTTTTCCCCAGAGATTTGAGGTTTTTATTATAGGAGTCTTTACCCTCCTTGATTTTGTTTATTCCAATATATATTACTGTCACTGATACTATTGTAAATGGACCATGTTAATGACCCCTCTTCAGTGTATTTACTGTTGTACACAGAATGACTACTGATTTTTGTATGTTGATTTTTTTCCCCTTCAGTGTTGCGGGAATTGTTGATTGTTTCTTGAACTTTTCTGCTGGATTGTTTTGGTACCACTCATGTATAATATGTCATCTGAGATTTGGGATCACCTGACTTCTTTTCCCCTTTTTCTCACTTTAATTTCCTTCACTTGGTACTTTGATTAATTCTTCCAGCACGATATTGAAAAGTAATGGGGATAGTGGGGAGCTCTGTTTCATGTCTGATGGATTCGCTTTGAGTTTTTCCTCCATTTAAGCTAGTGTTGATTGTGGCTTTATTACATAGAGCTGTTTTTATGTTGAGGTATATAGCCTCGTGTACTACTCTTAATGGGACTTTTATTAGAAAATCAGTATGGAGACTCCTAAAGAAAAAAAATCTATCATATGCCCTAGCTTCAGAACTCCTTGCTATATGACCAAAAAATTAGAATCTTACTGCACATATACTTTCTCATTCATGTTCATTGTCTCTCTAGTTACAGTAGCTAGAATATAGAAACAATCTAAATGTCCTACAACAGATGAGTAGCTAATGAAATGTGGTATATATCCACAATGTAACACTAGTCATCTGCAAAGAAATGAAACAATGGAATGGTTAGTTAAATGAATATTCATAAAAAGATTATCTTGAATGAAGTAAACCAGACCCAGAAAGACAAACTTTGCATGCTTTCTCTCCTTTGTATGTCTTAGCTCTAAATCTTCAGATGTGAAGTAATTGTCTTCTATTATGCACCCACATGTGAGCCCACTAGGCTATAATGGATAGTACTAAATCTGTTTCCTCACTGATACAGCTGGCTTAAACCAGTTGGTCACAAAAAAAAAGATATCATTGTGGGGAAGAGATTTTTACAGAAGGAGGAGAAACCAAAAGAGGTGTCAGGTGTCAGACATATAAGATAGGGTATATGTATACACACACACACACACACACATATTTCTCACAGCTGGAATCTCATAGAAGACACACAAAATAAATCCACATGCCAGGATTTATTTTAACATTTAACAAAATAATAAGAAAGAATAACAGAAAGTGAAATGTACTCTGACAGCAAACAAACAAACAAACAAACAAAGCCAAAGCATCAACTCCAAACAGTGACAATATCAAATGTTGGCAGACTCACACACCAACTGGAGAACTCAGACATTGTTGATAGAGATGGAAAATGATGCAACTACTTTGGAAAATATTTTGGCACTCATAATACTGAGCCTATCATTGCAGTATGCCTCAACACTTGTGTTCGTAGGCACTTATCCCAGAGAACTGAAGATATTTATGCTTGTAAAATGTGAATTTTTCTAGCAGTTTTATTTATAACTTCATGAGAATGTGAAGAACTAAAATAATGTTCATAAGGGAGTGGTTAAACCAATTGTGGTACATGTATGACATGGAACACTATTCAGAACAAAAATGAATGAACTATTGATACATATGTGAACTTGGATGATTAAAATTTGCTTTAGTTAGATAAATTCTACAGAGGATGAACAGATTAGTGTGTTCAGGGTTAGGGATAGTTGAACAGAGGGTGAGTATAAATGTTAAAGATTCAAGGTGATGCAAAATTTTCATATTTTTAATTCAGTGGTTGTTATAAGCATCTACGTATGTGAAAAATATAGGAACTCTGGGACATAGAAGGGAGCATGAGTAAGAGAAAGGAAAATTCTTTCATTGAAGAGAATACTTTCTTTCTGGAATATGAACCTTTTATTTTAACTAAATGTTGGAAGTGGGAGGCCTGTGATTCTAGTGCTCAGTAAAGTTTTCATGCCTCTGGCACCGTTTTGGAATTATAGAAACCCTAAATCAGAATAGAACAAATGGGCTGGAACAATTTGCACTTCTGTTATAATTAATGTAGACCAAAGACCTCAGGGCTATTATTTGTATTGTGGCACAGCATTAAGTATTTCTGGATGAATATAATATCTAAAACCAGGTCCAGTCACGACAGAACTTGAATACCAGAACAAAATGCTGTACAGAATTATATTTTATTTAATTTAAAGAAAATAAATGATAGCAAATCAAAACTTATTTATTCCACAATTTAATTAATTTCTTGTATTGAACCTTATATGAGATCAGCCAAAATATATTCCAGCATGGCTGGGTGCCAATAATTCTTTCTCTATCTATCAGTTTTCTATAAAAGAGTGCTTTTGATGCACTCTTCACTCTGTCTTGCAGATGTGTTCAACCTTTTGACTTTAAGACATAATATGACCCCTAACAAAATTTATACATAAATAGCACATATTTGAGCTATTAACAGAAATCTCATCATGCTTTAAGGAAGTTTATAATTTTGTGTTGGGCTACATTACTTTGTTCAGATTCGTATGGCCTATAGGCCTCAGGTAGGGCACACCTTGTAGTGTCTCCACCTCAGCTCCCCTAAGTCCTTGATTAAAAGTAAAACCAAAAGTATGCTTAAAGATTGGCAGAGCAGTAAACTAGAACTCTGGAGTTCTATCCTGTGTCAGGGGATGAAAAAGAATAACCAGAAGGAACACCTTTCCTAGATTTCAGGCACCCAGTCCTCTATGCCCTTACACAGCCAATAAGCTCAGCAACATATTCCCAGTCAACCAGTTTTTGAACTTTGATAAGTGTTTCAGTTTTCTCATCCATAAACTTGAAGTAGAAATTTGAATCTCTGGACAGGACTTTTTGGACCAGTCTTCAGTTATGAAAAAACACATATAGATTATGCATCTCCTTTTTCTAAGGGACTATTGAATGGTGGCAAGAACACACATGAACTCAAACATTTGCTTGCTGGTTAAAAAGATTGAAAAAAAAAAACATGCCCAGAAGAATGCTTGGAGACTCAGAGGCTAGCCTTGAGAAGACTATTAGGAAGGCAGGCTATGACCAGATTTTTGGGTTGTTGTTATAGCATAAAGGGATGATTGAGAGCTAGTACCATGAGTAGAATCTAGGAAATCGATACTTTTCAAACTCAGTTTTCCAACCTGCAGAATAAACTCTAAACTGGTTGGTTCAATTTCAAATTGAGTAGCACTAGACTGCAGGCTAACACTTTGGGATTACATTGCCTGTCATTTCCTCTCCAAGCATGCTCACCACTCTATTATCCCATAGTTAGGCTCTTAGTATATTCTCTTTCCTGGACATCCCTTTGCCTGTTCCCCTTCATATAAAGTGTCCAAAACCCATCATATCTGTGCTGAAGAAACTCCTATTCACTCTTCAGGATCCTGAACAATTATTTCTTTAATAGCTTCCTATCATAAAGTATCTATTTTTCTCTTTATTTCTATTGTTCATATAAAATAATCACATTATTATATATTACATTTTTATTTATCCATCTACAATTACTCTTTTCTCAATGTGTTAACAAAGCAGGTCTCAAAAATTTGTGGCAGCTAGGGTAGACCTTAGTTTTAAGTTTAAGTTTGGGAAATTTAAGTTTCCCAAATTATTGAAGAGTTCTTTTACATTAGTGGAAAAATTTGAACAAAGGCTAAATAACTACTTGCAAATTAGTTTGCAAGGATACACCTGTACCCGCTGAGATACTGACACTAATGAAATTGGAAGATCTTGCAGTACAGAGAAAGTGTATGTCATCATAGATGCCATATGCAGTAACCCTACAATAAACACCATATATAGTAGTAAAAGCTTGAAAGACTTTCCTCTAAGGAAGAAACAAGACAGTAGCTGAGATCAAAACCTTGGGTGACAGCACATGTTGGCAGAGATGTGGAGAAAGAGGAACACTTCTCTATTGCTGGTGGAATTGCAAATTGGTACACCCTCTCTGGAAATCAATCTGGACGTTCCCCAGAAAATTGGCAATAGATCTACCTGAAGACCCAGAAAAACCACTCTTAGGAATATTCTCAAAAGATGCCCCACCATGCCACAGGCACACATGTTCCACTGTGTTCCTAGTGGCCTTGCTTGTGATAGCCAGAAGCTGAAAACAACCCAGATGTCCTATGACAGAAGAGTGGACATGGAAATTTGGTTCATTTACACAATTGAATACTACTCAGCTATTAAGAACAAGAACATAGTGAGTTTTGTAGGCAAGTGGATGGAACTAGAAAATATAATCCTGATAGAGATAACTCAGACCCCAAAGGACAAACATGGTATGTAATCACTAATAAATGGATATTAGCCAAAAAAAAAAAAAAAGCACAGAATACCCAAGATACAGTCCATAGAACTTTAAAAGGTAATAAAATGAAGGACACAAATGAGGACACCTCAATTCAATTTGGGAGGGAAAAGAAAGCAATCACAAGTGGGGAGGGAGGGACCCCTGGGTGGGAAAAGGGACAGGGGGGATTGAAGAGGAGAAGATGATCTGGTATTGGGTGAGGGAAAAGGACTGAAGCTCTGAGGGTCAGCAGAAAGAATGGGAACAGGCAACCTCAGGAGATACGGGGTGGGGGGACCCTCCAGAGTGTATCAGAGACCTGGGAGGTGAGAGACTCTCAGGAATCAAAAAGAGGGACCTTAGATGAAATGCTCTACAATGAGTAGAGGGAACTTGTAGAGCCTACCTCCAGCAGAAAGACAGGGAGGGCAGCAAGCGAGGGACCGAATTGCCATCTAACAGTCAAAACTCTCACCCATAATTGTTTTGGTGTGAAAGAACTGCAGGGAAGGAAATGGAGAGAAGCCTGGGAAAAAGGAGGTCCAGCCACAGGCCCAAAGTGGGATCCAGCTCAAGGATCCTGACACTGTTACTGAGGCTATGGTGCACTCACACAAAGGGCCTATCATGACTTCCCTCCAAAAGACCTAACAAGCAGCTGAAAGAGTCAGATGCAGATATTTAAACCCAAGCAATGGACAGAAGCTGCTGACCCCTGTGGTTGAATTAGGGAAAAGCTGGAAGAAGCTGAGGAGGAGGGTGACCCTGTAGAAGAACCAGTATTCTCAATTAATCTGGACCCCCGAGATCTCTCAGACACTGGACCACCAACCAGGCATAATACACTAGCTGATATGAGGCCCCAACACAGATGCCAGGTCTGGGTTCAGTCAGAGAAGATACACCTAACCCTCAAGACAATGGAGGCCTCAGAGAGTTTAGAGGTCTGGTTGGGTCGGGGTGAGAGATGGGGACATTCTCATGGAGAGAGAGATGGGGAGGATATAAGGGATGTGGAACAGTCAGAGGGTCGACCCAGAGGGGGATAAAATCTGGAGTGTAGAAAAAGATTAAATAAAGTT
>JADRCD010046469.1:5462-17350 GCA_019843815.1 Montemys delectorum | reverse complement strand
AGGACGTGGCAGATATTGTATTCAGCATAGTAAACAGCTGAAGGGAAAATGACTGCTTTTTGTATCAACCCAAATTTTATTATACCAGGTTTCATTATAAAAATGTTAGAGGTTTGGGGTGTGTGTTTATTACAGAAACAATGTAGTTACAGTGATCTTCAACATCTTTCAAACTAGAGTCTCAAAGGGAGTTTTATTTACTAGATTTAAAGCTGTGGAAAAATTGTTTTGTATGATTGCCTTATAAGCACAGGGATAATTCACGGAAAAACAACCCTCTGTTTTCTTTCCTCTTTAACCCCTGCTGAATTTCCCCATACTGAAGAATGGCACAGCCACCTAGAACAATATCAGATCTTGGAACTGATAAACTGTATTTGGGTGAGGCTTACAAGAGATAGAAAGATGGGCTTCAGGAAAAGTGGGGCTCATGATTCAAATTCCAGACTCCTGTTGTTTCTGACTTAGGAGGGTGTTTTAGTGGTTTGAACAGGTGTGTGATAACTACTTAGGATGGTCAAGAAAATGCACAAAGATGGACACTTGTGCAAACCATAGTCAGTTGTCACAGGGCCCAGCAACTACTGTCATTATTTATACTAAGATACCTAGTCATTCATGTTTTCGATAAGGAAGGCTTTTAAATCAGCATCAATGTCAGCTCAGCCCTTAGTTTATTTCTGAGAACTCTGCACTCATACATTGATTGTTACCATCTTGTGGCAAAGACCATTTTGTATTGACCATTTTGATTCTCGAGTTGGTTTATCTGATTTTTGTATTCATTATTGGGAGTCTTTAAACTACAAAATGCTTCTTAAAGGGGATGCTTGGTTTTTAAAAAGTAAGCATGAAGCTTCCAGACATCAGAAGACTGAGGCAGAAGGATCATAAGTTCAAGGCCAACATTGGCTATAAACCACATTCAGGGTCACCCAAAGCTACAGAGTGAGACATTCAATAAATAAGTAAATAAATAAATAAATAAATAACCAACCAACCAAATAAATATTGAAAGCTATAAATTCTTCTTAGAGTGCAGCTTTGGTAGCTTCTATGGTTCTATCATGTTGCCTATTGTTGTTTCTATCCTCTGTAGATTTTGCAGAGATTGTGTGGTACAAGGGAAATTGGGCTTTGATATGTAACATATCCTGGTCTGAATCCTTACCCTGCTATTTACTAGTTGTAGGTATAGGGCAAGTTACAGGCTCATAGTTGCCTTAATTCTCAAATGGCCATCTTATTATTTGCCTTGTGTATCCTTAAAGGAGAATTAAAAGAAAGAATACAGCTAAAGGACAGCACGATGCACCTGTAGATGCTCAGCACATGGTGAATATAGAAAATAAGAATATTTAACATAATGTATCATTGGCCCAAACAAGAGCTTTGTGTCTGGAAAGCTGTTCTCCATTTGCATGTCTTAGGCAGAGGGCCAGGACAGTGGGTGTCCTTTCTGGATCAACCCACTTAGCCTAATGTCCACCAGAGGCATTGGCAGATGGGACATGAAAATACCAACAGTATGCCTAGAGGAGAGAATGAAGCCAAATGTTACATTGGATTGGGCATGTCCAGATGAACTAGAAAACTCAGTATAAGCATTCACTATTGAGAAATACTGCCCCTCCACCTGCTACTGTTACTTGATAGAATATTTGAGCTGCTGAGTCCCAGTCATTGCCTTTCTTAGCTCTATAATGAGGGCATCCACCATGGTAATTACCTCAAAGGACATGATCGTTAGGGGAGCAAAACTTGATGAAGAAGCAACATTTCTTTACTGGGTATTGGGCTTGAATCTGGGCATCAGACATGGCTAAAGTATGCTTCTGCACTTAAAGACTTCAAAGTCAGGAAGATACTAACCCATGAACAGTCAAAAGACCATATATAGTGTCCTGCAGTCCATCCTAAGAGTAGAGGGATCACCTATCCCTTATAACGTGGCATGAGACGCCAAGTGCAGCTGATGGAGGAGGGAACTTCTGTACTGACTCTTGGGATAAATGGGTTATGGTACATCAAGTTTTGAATGGGTTTTAAGGTATGAGTTGTATTTGACTTTTGCATGTTTTGCATGTTTTTAGTTGTTCCTTGCCTTCTCTCTGCACTTGTTGGAGGGTGAATTGTAGAGGACATAATAAGATTTAGGAGGGCAGGATAAAGCTCTAGGATGCTAAAGACAGCTCTAATCAGCTGGCCACTCCTTTTTGTGCTATTGCAGTTCTCTGTGCATAAATATAAACTGAAGTGGAAGAATTTCCCCTCTATAGTCAAGGTAGAATGTGCTTATATTCTCTATAGCCCATTCAATGCCTCTGCACACTCTAGCTCCCTCTCTCCTTGGTGTTCAGTGGGACTACTAAGAGGGTCCACTTCTCTGACAGATGCTGTTTCTGGTGACCTTGTTAGTGAGCCTGACTATTAGATTTTATATGTGACTAAAGTCTCAAGCAACCAAAAGTAAAGGCAAGAGATGCAGAAGACAATTAATCTGAGTCAGATTCTAGTGCTCCAGTAGCCAGATGCTGAAAGTTGAACTCCAAGCGGGGCAGAGCTACATGTATTGCCTCAGTTTGGGGAACTTAGGCCTCCCAGGAATGTTATCTTTGCTCCCTTTTTGGCTTTCTCCTTATAATTGAGCAGGGAAGAAGTTTTGATTTATTCCTCAAAATGGAGTAAATCACTCCTTTCACCACCTTGTCTCTGTGTTGTGTTTGCCATGAATGGAATCTGACCATTAACAGCTATGATACATTCACCTCCTTATCTACATTTTTTTCCTCTCTGGAAACCATCAGCATTGAATTAGAGTTGAATGACTAATTTTGAAATAAAAATGTACTTGAAAATAGGCCAGGGGCACACATCAGTAGCCACAAAGTCCTTAGCTTCAATGGTTGAAGAATTCTGCATCACAACTAATGCCGCTTTGTGGCTCCTCTTCTGAAAATCAAGAGTGATGACAGGGGCCATGAGTTTCCAGTGCTTTTCATGCCTATATCAGAAAGCAAACAAAATGGCCACCAAGGAGAATTAAGATAATTGTGAGTTGAGTGTTTATTTCTTGGAAATATGTTGATTTGCAGTGTCTATTGAGTTTTATTCTTCCTTTTTTGGTACCTCCGCTCTGGGTTTTTAGTTTCTTCTTTTCTTCTCTCTCTCTCTCTCTTTTTTTACACGAAAGACATCATGGGTAAGAAGAAGAGATTTTATTTTGAAGAACAATGATCACATTAACAAGGTGACAGCAGATAAGCTAAAAGTCACTCCATTTTCTGCCTGGGAAAAATGTTCTTTGCTGCCAAATTGCCTTCTGCCTCTCTTTGTCTATTCTGCTTTTATAGGAGGGTGGCAGGCCTAGCCACTGATGGACTCAGAAGAAATATCTGGTAGATAAGGTACAGCCTTGATTCATATAAAAGAGAAAGCGTTTGAATTCAATAATAAAAAATAAGACAATAACAACAACAAAACCCCACTGACTTTCTTTTCTGTCATTCAACATTCTTGTGGCTGTGGCTCTCTTTAGGGCAATGACATTTGCCTTTTTGCTCTTGGTCCAACATATAAAGCAAAAAGTAGCTATAAAATTTGAAACTTGGTGAGGGGCAAAGTAAGTCATTATAATTTGATATATGTGTAAGCCTAAATAATGTTCTGTGGGTACAGAATTTTCCCAACATCTTTCCCTATATTGGAGGCAAAGCTGAGGAACACAACTCATCCAACACTGTATGAAGGAATAGTAGGACCAAAGTGATATGTAATTAAGTCTTCAGGAATATCTACTTCTAAAAACAAAGTAAAAAAAATTAACATCTCTATTTCAAATTAATTGGGGAAAGAAAAAAGTCAATATAGAATAGAGGAGGTAAAAAGAAAAAGGAGCTAACTCCCTGAAGGATGTGAGATTTGAACTAGTATATATTAGTAGAACTTTGTAGGCAGGAAAGATCATTCATTGTTATTACCTCTAGGCTTTGTCTCCTTGCAATTTTTACAGAGTTGTGAAGATAGAGTGAAGTAATGAAAATCAAACACACAGTACAGGGCTTGGAACATGATAAGGATTGGGTGAATGGTCTTGGTTGAGATGGTTGGCTTTTGTAAAATTGGGAGGTGCTGTTACAAGCATAAGAACAAAGCCTTCAGGGTCATTCATGGAATAATGGTGTTATCATTTTGGGTAATTAAAGCTTTCTTTTTCTCTGACTCCCTTGCCTCTAATCCTATCCTTTTCTGAGGCTGTTTCTCATGTTTTATATCTTGGCACACTTTGGTTATTATCAGCATACCTCTGGCAAAATGAAAGCAGACCTAACCACATATCAGAAGGTTTAAAAAAAAAAACCTCACTCTATTTCTCAATGAAACATCTCATATACTGGCTTGCAATTTTACTTGTGGATGGGTATTGGGATGAAGGTGTAGCTATGAAGCCAATAGCATATGCTATCATTTTTTCTCGTTTTTCTTTTCCACAATTTATTTCAACAATTTTAACAATATTCACTCTGGTTAAGAGTTTCTTTTAATCTGTGATGTAAGTCACAAAGGAAGTGTTTTGGGAAAGAAACATTTTTTTTTGTTTGTCTACTAAGATGGGAGGCCGTGCTGGCTAGTGTTTATGTCTACTGGACACAAGCTAGGCCTTTTGGGAAGAAGGAATCTTTTTGAGAACATGCTTCCAGAAGGGTTGGCCTATAGGCAGGCCTGTAAGGCATTTTAACAATTAAGGATTGATATGAGAGCATCCAGATCACTATGGGTGGGGCCACCCCTGAGCTGATGGTCCTGGGTGCTACTCTAAGAAAGCAGATTGAGAATGCCATGGTAAGCTAGGCAGTAAGCAACACTGCTTCATGGCTTCCATGTCTGTTCTTGCCTCCAGGTTTGTGCCTTGAGTCCTGGATACAAACCGTAAAATAAAATAAGCCTTTTCCTCCCCAAGTTGCTTTTGTCATAGTGATAGAAACCCTAGTTAAGAGAGAGGCTAAGCTTTGTTTTGTTTTGTTTTGCATCAGAAGTGATTAGGCACTGTGGCCCAGAGTTGTTCAATGATGTTGGGGGCTGAACTTTTTTTTTGGGGGGGGCTAATAGTTGGGGAAAACTAGGATGTTAATATTAAAAGCCATTTAGTGACCACTTATTATGTATTCAGCAGGATTACTCTAATTGCCACCCTAGTTGATCTTCATCACAGCCCTCTAATGCAGATACAGTTACTATTGTCCTTCCATATATTAGAAAATGAAGTTCAGAGTGTTTACATAACCCACGCAAGAATATGGTTAAGATGTTGCAGAGCTGGAATGTAGACCCCCCCCCAAACTTTGCTTTTCACATACTGCCAAGTAGAGATCTGAAAATAGCAGGCCCAAACTAAGTGTGGAGGCAGTGGCACATAAGTGAAAATACTCAATACAATTACAAGTCCAAAGATGTGCTGTGGTCTATGCTATACAATCCCCATGAAGAGCATCTGAAGTAGAAAAGAGCTTAGATCTAATTTGTAAGAATTACAAACTGGGCAGGAGAGATGGCCTCTACTAAATGTCAGATTGTGAGCTAAAAAGAGGTATCCCTTGGATAAAAACAGAACAAATGTGGTGTGGTGTCCTGTGTATTGGAAAAAGGAAAGAGGGTGCGTAAGGTCCATTACATTATTTAATTTCTTTAACAACTCCAGAACATTTTGCTAATAAACTTGACTAAATGCAACTGAGATATTTGTTACTCAGCATTGTTTATCAATGACATATTGTTCAAATATTCATTTCCTAGGAGAAGATTGTAAATGTCTTGCAGGATCATAAAAGGTGATAGATTAACAAGCACTGGAGGTTGCGGCAGGTCAAGAAGTTACCATGCAGGGTTTCCCACATAGTTCCTTGGACAGGCTGGCAGGTCAGCGTAAAGGGATAAAAAAGAAGACAGCTTGTTCTCTCATATTTTAACTTCAGCACTCTGGTGAAGATGCTGGGAGGGATTATAGTGTCTTTGAGCAAAAAAAGTAGATGGTATGATGCAGCTATCCTTGCAGTTCTTACAACTACAAAAAAAATGGTTATCTCCTTTCTGCAATCAGTCCTCTTTATACCACCACCTGCCTCCCCCAATTAAACAAGAGCCTTCTGTGTCTGGGTAGCCATGAAGCTGCCCTGGACGAACAGCCCCTGTTGTTGCTGGCTGGAAGAACTCTTGGACTCAATATTTTTCCCCTTAACATCTCTCTTTTTTGCATTGCAGAATGATAATGCATACACCATGGAAGCTCCCTGCATCGGTTATATTTTTCAGCATGTAACTTTGCTTACATTTCCCAAACACAGCATGCCCTCTTCAACACCTTTCTATCCATGACTCTGTTTCCACTCCAGAATATTTTAAGACACAATTCATCTAGCTAGCTCCTTGACAGTGGGGGAGCAAGCTTAGGACTCGAACTAAGACAGGCTGCAAATGCTGCTGGAGTTGGGCTTTTGAAAATTCAGGAGGTCTCTTGGTAAAATACCTTCTTTCAGGGAGACATAGAATACTCATTTAGTTGCAGAAGCAGAAAAACTGTTGCGGGGGGTACAACTCAAAAGCCTTTTCTCTGATTTTCTTTTTGCACTCCTTATAAAACTATGTCAGAGCTAACTGAGAAAGACTCTCCCTTTTCATTTTTTTACCCTTTCCCCAAGAAGAAAAATGAACTAAATTAATTAATTCCTGCAGTATTGTAAATGCCAAATAAAAACTGCCTTCGATATACAGATGAAAATACCGCCTGAATAATTATTTGTGTTTGTTTAACTAGAGGGCACTTAGATAGAGACAAATTAAATCATTCAAAGTTCAAAGGCTCCCATATTTGGTAAAAAAAAAAAGAAGCCCAACCACCCACATGTTGAGATAATCAAGTAGTCAACTAATACATTACCTACTAGCATTTTCTTCAGAAGAAATAGCTTTAGCTGAAACTGAAGGGAGCTTCAAATGCTGAACATTTTTCCTCTTAAATAAAGTTGGTAATTAACATCATGATTAAGAGTTTAGACTTGGGAGTTGCTTTCACTGTGTTGAAATTCTAGCATGCGACTAAGGCTGAGAATTGAGGCTTGAGGGACTTAGTTGTAGCCATTATTTCTTCCTTTCTGAGATAATTCAATTTGGCCCTAATTTAGTTTGTAATTATTCTTTTCTTCCATCTGTAAGTTTCCAAAGTGTGTGTTAAAGGGGAGGATGGCCATCTCTTTCCCTCTCTCCCACCTGTGTTTCTGGGTACCTTGTCTCTTTAAGAGGACAGTGGTGGCTATGGCTGCTGAATACAAAGCTGACATCAAATTCTTTTTGTATGGGTTATTTTATTTATTTACATTTGAAATCTTATCCCCCTTCTCAGTTTCCTTCTACAACCCCCCCATCCCTCCCTCATCCCCCTTGTTTCTATGAGGATGCTCCCTCACCTACCCATCCACTCCTGCCTCAGCGCCCTAGCATTCCCCTACACTGGGGCATCTAACCTTTACAAGACCAAGGGTCTCCCCTCCCATTGATGCCAGATAAGAACCATCTTCTGCTACATATGCAGCTGGAGCCACGGGTGGCTCCATGTGTACTCTTTGGTTGGTGGTTTAGTCCCTGGGAGCTCTGGCGGGGGGTTCTGGTTGGTTAATATAGTTCTTCCTATGGGGTTGAAAACCCCTTCAGCTCCTTCAAATTCTTAAAAAATCATAGTTTTTCGTGTAGTTCTCTGGGAACTGTAGTTCTCTGGCCTTGGTATTTGTGCCCTTTAAACACATCATCTCTTCCCCTCCTACCATTCCCCAATTATTTCTTGAAGGTGGTTCTGGTCTCTTATCTTGCTGATTCTTTACCTTAAACTACATAATTCAACATCATGCTGACAAGCCCAGAATCAGAGGAGGGAGGTCAACTTCTAGAACTGTGTCTGAACTCATATATTCATGGGTCACATGGAAGTGAGTTGAAGGTTTTGAGCTATGACTAGTTTATGTTCTAGTCTTCAGAGAGGTTTCCTTTTTGCTTTAAAAGGCATTTCTTTATCATTGTCATATCCAAACCAATAATTTCAACATTAGTGTCTGTTTAAACATATGACCAGGAATTTATTTTTGAGAAATTGTATCAGTTAGCTTTTTTCCACATAACCTATCACCCCATCCTTAGTAGCTAGTAAAGGAAAATGAGGACGTGACTGCCTCAGGATATGGTTGAGGAGAATGTTTCTGTTGTGGCTATAAGGGAGAGTACAGCCAGAGGCATCTGGATGGGGCCAGAGCATAGAGAGAAAATAGTGGACTGTACACAGCCAGTAGATTTGAACCAGGGCATGAGAGGAAAGAGAGGCATGGAGAGTGGGAAAGGAAGAGAAGAGTCAGGAGAGATGACCAAGAGAGAGCCAAGGGAACCAAGATAGGATCCAAGAGAAGAGAAGAACCAAGGGAGTGTATGGCTCTTTTGGCTGGGTTATACCAAAAAAGAGAATCTGGAGGAAGGGAAAGAAGCCCAGTGGCCAGAGAGTTTTAGGGTAGGGAGTTAGGAAGGGTGAGAAGTGCTCAGAGGAGTCTCAGGTAATGAGGGAGCCTAGAGATCAAGCAAACACTTTGGTGTGTTAATAAGCACCATAGTTAGCCATTTGTCCTGAGTTTCTTTGGGACTTGACAGGTAGGTTTTCTGTTTTGGGATGACTTGGTTCAATTAAGCTCTATAATACAAGCCTATGCAACTGGAGTTGGTCAGTTAAGGTTTGGAACATAGGATGGACTCCTGCATGTGCCTGGTGGCTGGCTAGCAGGCTGTGAGCCAAGATAAGTGGGTGGGAAGGTGCTGGCCTCTAAGTGTCTCATCATCCAGCAGACTTGTCCTGACTCCCCTTTGTAGAGATGCAGAAAGTATGCAACTATAGTTAGCAGAAATTCTAAGATGTGTGTGGTGCAGGCTCAGAATGTGTGCAACATCAATTCTATTGTACTCTACTGGTCAAATGAGGCCAGAAGCTTCATTTACTCAGAAATAGACTCCACTTATTGAACGGAAGAGCTAAAAAAGTACTGTGACTGTTTCTGAAATCTACCATAAGAACCAAGTAATTTGCCTGCATGTTTTTATACATGTACATCAAAAGGACTTCCAATAATAACAAATCTCCTGCTTGCATTCAAATAGGAGAAGAAAGATGTAGAAATTTCTCATGGCCATGACAATGGACTACTGCCAATGAAATTTCCATAAGTCATAGCAGAATGGACGGCAATCCAAAAAGTTGGAGTAAAGAGAAACGAATATGAACTTGGGGATCAAATAGAACTGAATTCAGACTCTACATTGCCACCTTTTCTGCTCTTTGAGCATCAATTGCCAAAAATCATAAAACAGGAATGATAATTCTTAAGGCATAGGGCTGCTGGGAGGACTAGCTGAGATTATGATGTACTGTCCAGAACTTAGTAAAAGTCATCTCAGAGTAGCCGTGTCATTTCATGCTAATTTATTTCCTTGTCCCCTTAGATTTGTGAATCCAAGTGGGCATGGTGACTATCTTTTGCTTAGAATCAAAGTAGCTTTGCCTGTTTCCCTGTCAGATACCAGCCTGTCCTTTTACCCGTGTATTATATATCTTTGAGAGCTGACTTTGATAAAATATTTTTAACCTGGAATCTTATCAGTGTTTGCAAACATAAGTTATAGTTAACAATTACCAAGAAATCTTAGATTTTGTGCTATAAATTATGTTATATTTTTGAGTTGTGCCTAACTTGTTTTATCTTCATGCTCTGAATGAATATACTGTGGAATATTTGGGGAACCCACTGTCATTATAAAAAAAAAAAACCTTTGAAATAATAATAGTTGAGGGAAAGCCTCTGGAAAGTATGTTCTTTCAGAAAGGGTGCATTGCATTTGTGCTGGAGAAAGTGAAAATAACCAGGAGTTCTAAGTAGCAAGCAAGTTTAAGTCTTTTGGGGCTAGAGGCAGCCAGGTTGGACAAAACCTCTCTTTTATACTTCTGCTCTAATGCAGTCCATAGGGCTCCATTTTGGCTAAATCATCATAATTCCCACCAAAACAGCACAGAATGATAATGGTTTTATTTATTATCTTATATGCATTGCCAGTATATGTAAAGTTTTATAGCTTGCTATAAATCCAAAGGGATTATCACAGCTGTTCCTTAGTTTAACAGGTCACAATACAGTAGTTTATGCCAGATGGTTTGGAGAATTTGGAGAGAGAAAATTTATTCAGGCAGCCATATAGATACTAACGTAGGTATTCGTGCTCTGAAATTAGTTTGCATTTGTTGTGATAAGAGCTGAGGATAAAGATCAGTGGTAGAGCACTTGACTAGCATGTGTGAAGCCTGGGGTTCAATCCCCAGTTCTGCACAACAAAACAAAACATTTGTTGTTGTATAAAACATGTATGAATAAACGAATCTTTATGAATGAGTGATCTGTTTTTATATCTTGTTGATCTCTCATGTGCAGAGGTAGGATAGCAGTAGTTCTAATGGCTGCTACTAGAAGAGATGAGAAGTAATATTTAGCTACATTGATATCCATGGTGGAGACATCCAATAGCTCCAGGGAAGGAAGCCTCAGGGGCAAAACTGAGTATCCATCATTGGGTCTTAGTACATTTTAGACAAAGAGAATAAGGCTAGGAAATAGCTCCAGGCAAACACAAAGAGTAGATAGATATGGTGGGAAAGGAGTAAAGCTGGAATTGGGATCTCCATGGTCACCAACAAGGTCAGTTTGAGATAAAATGTTTACCCAGATCTGAACATGTTTCTATACTTAGAGATATTGATGTTTATGGCTATATAGTTGTCAGTTATAAACACACACTAGAAATGGGGAGAAGTAAATATTGGCAATTAGAATTTTCTTTGGAAGGTATTTTGGGTTTCAAGTTTCTTAGAATAATAGACAAAATGAAACACCTACCTAGAGAAAATCTTGTAGATAATTGCTACCCCACCCCCTCTTTAGGGGAAAAAGCAGGGGATCGTTAAGTTGAATCATACTTTTTCTTTTAACAACAACCTTACCCTGAAAATTAGACTACCCCAGGTACTTAGGCTTCCTTGCAGACTCCCTCTACTCTCCCTCTCTTTGGTCTGGTCTCACCAGTTTCTCTTTAGCTATCCATTTCATGCAGAGAGAAGACCATATTCTTGACATTCAGTGTAATTCAGACTCCAGGTCTAACACATGGCTGAGCTTTCTTGGTAAATTCTCTGTAAATACAAGGATAAAATACCACCTTTGAAAGGAGATGAAATTATGTAGCATTTTACAATCCATTTTCTCATTTCCTACAAAATAGGTGCCAAATAAGGTCTGTTGGCAGCAATGAAATATTCAATTAAGCAGAAAAGGTAGATTTTTTTTTTAAAGATTGATATTTCAGCATGTTGGGAGAGGCAGTATTTTAGAAATCAAAGAGTCCATGAATGTCAAGGAATAGAAGTAGAACCTGCACTATGCAATCCCACAGCATGACTGGTAGAAGAAATAAAGCTTTGAAAATGCACAGGCTAGACAATACAGAATTGCCTGTTCTCCTCTGAGCTTCCAATGACTCTTGCTTTCTGGAACACAGCCTTAAGCCTGAAAATAAGTGAAAGCTTACTTGCAAGGATGTTTTTCAAGGCTGTAAATAGTTGTCAGCAAGCCCATGCATTTCATCCTGAAGGCTCTTGCTCAGATGATTAGTTTTTTAGTGGACAGATGTCACCCAGCTATGGGTATGTTTTTGAGCCAAAGAGATTGAAGCCAGAAAGTAGCTCCAGGTAAATATAAGGAGGGAGTATGTATATTGGGAAGAGACATGAACTGGGCCCAACTGTGGATTCCAACTATAGG